>BJBW01007269.1:53986-72162 GCA_004320125.1 Scolopax mira
TTTTTTTGTGTGGGAGTTTTATGGGTTTGTTGGGGTTTTGGGGGGGGGTTTTGTGTGGGTGGGTTTTTTTAAGGTTTTTGTTTGTTTGTTTGTTTTTGTTTTGTTTTTTAATATGGTTGGACTCGATGATCTCGATGATTCCAACCACTAAGATTCTGTGATTCTGTGATTCAGCTCCTCTCTGGCACACTAGAGTGGCAGGGGAGATGCAATGATGTTATGGTCTGGAAAGAAGCCAAGCATCAGTTTGTAAAAGATGAATGCTTCTTAAAGTGGTTCTATGGCAACAGAAAACCTAAATTACATTATAGTACGCTACATTGTTTTTTCTCAATTACTCACCTGAAAAGCACTGCTGTCCCCAGAAGAGGACATAACATTGCAGATGCCAGCATGTGGCACAGTAAGCCATTCCCTGTGTGCTCTCAATACTCACCTTTAGTAAGTAGCAGCACTTCACTTCCAAGCTGACTGGGCAACAATGAGAGAGACATCCCTGAGAGACAAGGAGATGCAACCATGCTGCTGAAACTGTGTCCTGGAAGGAAAGGGTGGGAACAGAGACCTGAATTACTGGCAGTGGAAGACATATGTAAGGAGTTTTGATGCTCTCTTCCCCCCAAAGTCATTTGCCTCAGGCTTTTTGCCCTCAGGAAACAAAGAGACCTCGAAGTGACTTCGAAGTATATTTCTTGCTGTTTACTTTCATGCGTGTTAACTCTCTGTTAACAAAGCAGGCAGAAAAACAGCATGGGCATTACCAAAGAAAGCAAGATCTAGCCTTAGATCTCTTCACAGCCTTCAGCTTACACAGAAAGGCAGAAGATCCCCTGAGCCATGCACGGTCACTGGGAAACATGCTCCTACCAGGCAGGCATTTAGGAAAACTGCTTTGGGGAGCAGCAGGAAGCAACTGTTGTGTTTACAGTCACTGAGAAAACAGCTCCTGGTCGATGACTATCATGTTTAACGTGCTCCCTTTCTGGAGGCAGCACCTTCAACGGCTGCAATCAAAAGCCTCAGGAACTGCAAAACACTTGCTGCTTGCTTTATTGCCCTTTGCTTTGTATTCCAAAGCTTAGCAGTTGCGTGTCTATCTAATGCAAAATTAGCTCTGTTGCTTATTCCCTGGGAGAGATGAAGAATTATTGTGCAGGGCAAACATCCACATTTCCTCAAACGTATCATGAAAGAACAGCTGTAAATGCAGTTCTGTTTATCTCACATAATATAGTCCAGAATCAAAGCAAACAGCAGATAACTGAACACCCATTTGTATATTTATGATGAGGGGTAATTTAGCTACAATTTTTGTTTGAACACGAACTTTTCTTCAAAATCCTTTGTTGTAAGCCTTTGTTGTTCAAGGGGAAGTCTATGGAGGAGATATTTGCTGCTAAGGAAAGGTCATTGCTCATCAGAGGTGAGCTGCTGGGCTGCTTACTGAGGCAGCAGAACAGCAACAATTTCGTGACAGCCAGGCCTTGCACATACCAAATTATAGGAAACAACAATTATAGGCTTCTGAATTGCCATCAGCTGCAGGGCCGAAAGGCTTGCTCCTGGGCTTTAGGGAGAGTCTGACTTTTTTTCTTTTGGCTCACCTACTGCATAGGCCTGAACAAGCAGTTGCCCTCTGCACGATAAAAGGATTACCCCCTTTCTCAGGTAGGGAAATTGGTAGGTATGGAGGTGATGCACTATGCCCAGCATCATTCACTCAGAGGCCAGGGACAGGTCATCCGGCAATCTTGCTGTCAGCAAACCGGTGAGGTGCCCTGCCCAGACTAAGCTTTGCTTTTATTAATAATTTCTATTACTTCAGCTGATATACTACACATTGGGCCCAGGAAGGAGATACACCGAAGCCAAAGCAAAGCATGGTCAAAGGGTACCACAGATACCCACTGCAGGACCAGTTCATTATTTTGACCTGGATCCTTTACATTTAGGCTCCCCAATGCAGCCCTGTAGCTGAGCAACACTCCTGGATAACCAAGGCCGTGAAGCAACACAGCCAGTATCTCTGCCCAGTCATGAGTCATGTGCGAGGCAGGTTGAGACCAAATTTATCAACAGCTGAATATGCTGTGGGCTCAAGTGATGCTAAACAGACACACTGATGTGTTGCAGAGGATCCAGCTACCCTAGTCCCATAGCACTGAAAGGAAATAATGCAGGGAGGAAATGAACTTCAATGGGTTTCAATTAAGCCAAGCCATTCATCACTTAATAAGGAGCCAGGAGGTAAGTGAAATGTAGGTCTCTGCAAGCATGTGGATGCTTGCTATGATGAAGGCCAAAGATAGGCTTGCTGCGGAGGCTCTCACAATTGAATTAAGGCAGGTAAAGCCCTGGCAGCTAATGTCAGCTCTGTTTCCATCTATCATAGGCATGTGCAAGAGGACCTGCTGCCTATGACACGCAGTCAGATAGTTTCAGTGTCTGTTGGCCAGACAGGATCAAAGATGAACTTAGGTGTACTGATAATTTGAAATGCTCCATACAGGCTGGGAGCTGTGCCCAGGACCTTCCTGTCTCTCCAGCAAAGCCTCCCAGCCCTCATCACTGCAGCCCTTTGACCGGTAGGCAGCACCTGTGCTGCCTGTACTAGACTACTTCCTGGTGGGATGTTGAGACCAGGGTCTAAATACTAGTGCACTAGTACTAGTACTAGTGCCTGCACCATTGCCTTCAATGAGATTCCTCCTCAGTGAATGCAGACACAAGCTGGCTGCAGGATACGATGGCCATGGGCAGGCAGAGGAGGTAGTGGAAAAAATCCTGAAGCAGGAGAAGCTATTACTAAAGTGACATGGATGGTGAAATAGGGGTGTCTGCTGAGACCAGATTTGCATGTGCAGGCTTTGGCTTTGCAGGGCAGTGCACGTTACCAGCTATGATCCTCACCGAGGTCTGCAGCCAAAAATGGCCCAGCTGGAGACAGGTGCAAGCCCAGGCCCTGACCCTGCAATGTGAACACTCTCATCTGCTCACAAGCCAAAGGGCTTCCTCCTGACACCTTCTATCACTCCTGCAGCTCATGTGACTTGTGTGGGCTCAAAGCTCATTTTCATGGTGGAGCAGGGAGCAGCTGCAAAGCTCCCTCAGCAGTAAAAAGAAGTCCTAGCACTGGCAAATTTAATTCAAATCTAAACCTCTAAATTTGGTTGCTTGCTGTGGCAGGAACCTCTTGTTTGCGCTATGCAAACTGAAAATAACATGCCACCATCACTGGCCAGGGCAACAGCACAGCTGAAGAAAATGGAGCCATGGGCACTGTATTTCCATTCTATGGGTTTGGAGTTCCAGAGACAGAACTCAATGAAACTCCATGTATGAACTCTGCTCCAGAGGAACAAATGCCTTTACCCCACTGTTTTGTAAGTAATTTCCCACCACGAGCACCAGGTTCATTCAGGGCTAATTCTCCCTTACCTAGGGACCAAGAAGATACTATTATTATTATTATTATTATCATCATCATCATCATCATCAGTATTGCTGATGTAGCACCCAAATAGGGG
Source organism: Scolopax mira (assembly GCA_004320125.1). NCBI lineage: Eukaryota > Metazoa > Chordata > Aves > Charadriiformes > Scolopacidae > Scolopax > Scolopax mira. The sequence continues at coordinate 57,514 of BJBW01007269.1, forward strand.
CTAGAAACAACTGCTTTCCACACACAGCCTGCCTGTTCTGCTAGAAGGGGTCAGCTAAAGTGGCTCTATGGCATGTAGACACAGCACAGGAGAGTTGGGCTAGAACACGGGCAGCGCAGAATCTGCCTGTTTTCACCAACCAAGGACTTAGACACCAGCTTATTGAGAACTTTTTTGTGCCAACACCAAAATAACTGCTCAGCATTATGCTGCATTAAGGGACCCAGCAGTAAATGAGAAAGAAACCACTTATCTTGATATTTCTACTGTTATCAGCTTTACACGAGACCTTCAAAATCTCTTCTTAGCCTATATCTGATAATACCTCAGAGGCCCCAGGCTTGAAATCTTGTAGTTAAGCTCTTCATACTGATAGCACCAAGGCTCAAATTGTGCATCTGAATTATGCCATCACCTTCCTCAAAAACATGCTTAGAGAACTGTCTTACTTTGAAAAAACATTTTTTAACATATCTTTATGTTTTGCAGGGCAGCACCAGCACATCGCAGACACCATTTGTCCAAATGCCAGGTGAGGTTTTCCTCCACCAATAAATACCTTTGATAAATACCAGTTGATGCTGCTCCTGTCTCTCCAAAGAGCATTACATGAGCAAAGGAGCACTGGACCCTCACAGAGACTCCGAAGGAAAGTAATTGAGAGAGACAAAATAGGAGCAGTGATAATAAAACAAAGCCCTCTGTAATCTTGTATGAAAATCCCAAAGATGGGAAAGAGAGGTAATTAAAGCAGTTCTCTCCTCTTTTGATAGAAGTTCCAAACCATGAGCTGACCTGTTTTGTTCCCTGAGCTTTTGGGCAGGGAAAGGGGAGTGAGGCTACAAGAGGAGTGTGGTGGTTTTGCAACTGTAACCCCATCCACTTCCCCAGGGGCCCTAGCAGAGCAAGGAAGAAGCAAAGGCTGGCAAAGCTAACCTCAACCCCACTGGCCTCATACTTGAAGCTTCCCAAAACGCATTGGCTTTGCTTCAAATGGAGATCATCAGCTGGATCAGGGCAGTCCGACATGCCAAAAGCACTTGGGCTAACACATTTATTTCAAGACAGGATTGGCTCCTGCCCTGGGTGATGCTAGAGAGAAAAGGGCTCTAGTTTGCACCTGCTGATCTGTCCATGGCTCTGTGGCTCCCCAAGCTGCTGCTGTTACAGTTTTCCTTTAGTCAACCCTTTTTTTCTGACCACAGGCTCACCTGCCACAGCTGGTTGCTACAGCATCAGGAGATCCTTCACAACTGAGTTGGATTTCCACAACACAAAGCAGTTTGTCAGTGATGTCTACTCATCCCCTCTAGGATCCAAGCCCTTCTCGTGTGATGCATCTGCCACTCAGGTCTACCCAGCGCTTCTGGACCCATATCTCACCGACCAATATGGGGATTACCGTGCTGCTCCCCTCACAGCTGGTACCAGTTCCTTCTTCAGCTCTTCATCTGTGCCCCCTCTCCTGCCATCCTTCCCTAATGACACAACGCACTTCCTACTAGTGAGTGAGTCTACAGTTCTCAGCTACCCAACGAAAGATTTCCCAATTTAAAGCTGGGGTTAAGTCAGGGGGACTTGTGTGGGAAGGATGTGGCTGTATTAGCAGATAGCCACAGCAGAGCACAGAGAAGATGGGGCAGGGCAGAAGGAAACCATTTTTTCTCTTTGTTCCCATCCTTTGTCTAATTGTCCCTTCTTCCTGTTGGAGACCACCTTCTAAATGAACAACCTTCCCCACTCCCCAAAAAACCTATTCCATTAAGGTCCTTAAATTGATAGAGAAAACATTTGTCAGCTCCAGGATGTTGCCTGTCCTCATCATAGTTGCATCCCAGAAGCTGGCTCCATTCACACCCTGAGGGCAGAACTCCTGGGCCCCACAAGGTCAGGGCTGATTAATCCCATGGGAGCCTATTCCAGGCTTTGCCAACTATTGACAGTATGGATGTTTCCTTTCAACAGTTTTAACACCAAATACTGCTCCAGAGCAACAGAAGCCCTTGTGAAGGCTCCCAGCTAGGCTCTGGGGATAACTTGGCTTGGTGAACCCAAGCTAGATACGCCATTACCTCCAGGACAAACTTTTATCCTTAAGGGTCTTTTTTGCCTTCTCTCCCCACTTCCATGCAGAGAGAGCCCTGGGAGCAGACCTCACCTGACAATCTTGGGCAGTCAGAGGGTGCATGCTCAGACCCTCTGCAAGCACTGCCAGCCAGCGCTAGCTGCCTCTCCGCACACGAGTCTGGAGGCATTTCCCCATACCGAAGCTCAGGTTGGACCCAAGCCATCGCAGGAACCCAGCCCTACCCTCTGCATCCTCTTGAAGATGTCCACTACTCCCCCAGCTATGCTGCCACCTCATCCTACTCCTTCTCACCGTTCCTGACTGTGGCAAATGAGCTTACCTCCAGAATGAGCCAGCTCTCACCAGAGCAGTCCTCAGAGACACCTCCCCTTCACGATAACACTTCCTGGGCAAAAGAGGATGGAAGTCCCATCTGGGGAACTTATGAAGGACGGAGAACTTATTGATGAGAGATAAGAGCTGGAGGAAAAGAAAAATGGTCCATTATTGAAGCAAATTAATTACTTGTATGCTTTTTTTCTAAAGCTGGTCCTTCAAAAGGAGGATGCTAACAACACACAATGCTTTATGCTCTGTTTAGAAATACAATCACTTGGGAACACCACATTTAGCTTACAGTGGTGCCTTCTAGCGCTTTATGAAAGTCATTGCTCACAGTCCTGTTGTGCTACAAGTGAAATACACAGCCTGATAAATATCTGCACTCTATGGGGCCTTTCCTACAAACAAGAATCTCATGTACTTCTTTTCAGATGCTGAGAAAATGGGTTGCTCTGAACCTTAAACTACATCTACAGAGCAACATTACCAGAAGAGATTTGGGAAGGCTGGAGAGCAAGGCAGGGGCTGGGGAAAGCCCTCTTTAATAACAGACTCTAAATAATGGCATTTGGTTACCTAGCAGCATAAATGTACATCCCTAACACTAATATGCTGTGAACTTGGCATTTTTCTGGGCAACAGCTATGGCCAGAGTACCCACAGGCACCCACCACTGGGGATGTAACTGGAAATAAGGTTGAAGTCCCAGTGCCTGGCTGAGCCCCGTGGCCACTAGAGGTAGCTCTGTACACACAAACACACACACAGAGGAACCCCGTGCAGACCTCACAGATACAGCTAATCCATACCTCATGGCTGGCTACCCACCCCTTTTGCCCCATCTTGTCCCCCAGCCTGGCACCCACAGAAGCAGCAGCAAAAGCTCACTGAGGATGAACAGGAGCTTTCCAGGCCCTGATAATATGTAGTGATGAGATGCTTTAAGGCTCTCTCCCTGCTTTTCCTCCTTAAATCCTGGGGCTGACAGGGCGTTTGGAGCCTTCTCAGCACCCTCCAGGAGTCATACATGGCACCAGGGTCACAGGATCCGGCCTGCAGGCACCTTTCTGCTCAGGGATGTGGACTGCACTGAGAAATAGGCAGCAATATTGGGGCTCTGTAAGCAACACTTCAGAGAGCTGCTAAGCAGGCCACGCCAGTTGTTCTACACAAAGCCTTTTCTTTTACAGGTGTTCCACCTAGCACCATCCCTGGCACTCCTCATGCTGTAGCCCAGGAATGTCCCTGGGCTGTGCACCTCAGTGTGCACACAGCAACCACACAAACCCTTGCTCAGCCCACCACTGACAGCCACTGCTGGCTGTTTAGGCATCCACAAACCATCCAGGATATGATCTGACATAAAAGGATGGAACGAGTGCTTTCAGGGATCTCAGCAGTTGCCCCAAAAGTGAAGGTTCTGCTCAGGCTGCCCTGGGACAGATCTCTCACCAGGATCCCTTGCAGCACAGCTGAGAAGCAGCTGCAAGAGCTGGAGCACCAGCAGCCCTGATGCAATGCACCTGGAAGAGCCCAGGGCTTATTGCAGTCCCTGCTTCTACCCCATGGGGGTCTGCAGCTGGACCCCCAAGGTCTGGTTCTGGAAAGGCTTGGGACCCTCTCAACACTTCCTGATTCCCCAGCTTTGTTCAGACCTGGTTGGAAAAGCACTCTCCAGTGGCCCTCCGAGTCTCAAATCTTGCCTCTGCTCATCCCACAGGTTGTGCCAGGTCTCCTCCACACACACTAAGCATGGGTAGCTGCTTCCCTATTTGGTCCGTGGGCACCACAGGCAGGAGTGGAACATACTGGGTGGCACGCTCTCAGACAGAGCTGTTCCCCCAAACCATGGTCCAGGGCAAGGAGCCCCAGAGCTTCTCAGGGTGTGTGGAGGACTCCTTGCCCTGCACCCAGCCCCTGTGCCCCCAAACCTGAGGCCACGCAAGCCCGTAGCCTTGTTCTGCAGCACAACTGACCACATCGCCAGACTCAATTGCTGTCTGTAGCTGCTCTTTGGCAAAGTGGCAAAGCAGTCACCATCAGCCAGATGAGCTGGATCTTCTTCAAAGACCTTGTATGGATGGGGATACTGGGGTCAGTCTGCGTGTATTCCCACCAGGCTTTGAGGGAGAGGCAAGAGATAAAGTTTTTGAGCTGTCTTGGAAGCATTTGACGTGCTCTGGCATTTGGCTCTTAACCAAGGTAGGGCCTCTGTGAGCCCAGAAATGCTCTGAAACCCAGGACATGCATGAACACCCCAAACATGGGTGCTTCATGTTTCCTTAAGGTGTGCAGCTCAGTCACAACTGGAGCTGAGCAGCCTGGTCTCTGGTTACAGGAGTAAACATTACATGGGCTCCCGGGAGTGCCAGCTCCCCTGCGCAGCGCCCGTGGCCTCACCACTCTCCACCCACCCACACCGATGCTTCAGCAGAAAGGAACCCACAGTAAGGCGAGGGCTTCAGCTCCCAAATCGCTTAGCAGGGTCTTATTCCCCTGTGACCACCTTCCTCTGCAACTCACTCAGCACAGCAGGCTCCGTTTAGCTTGCGTCTGGGTTGCTCTCCAGAGGGGCCCGTGGGAAGCATCCCTGCAGGGCTCCCACAAACGAGGCTTGGCCTTACCAGGAGCTGCAGAGGCAAGGAACGGCATCATTCCCCATAGAAATCAAGTGTATTTGTTGAACTTTACAAAAAGAAAAGATTCAGCTGCAACAATAGCCAAACTGAACTGCTAGTAGATTATTAACAGCCTGGCCTGCTTTCTGCCTCAGCCAGTTATTCCCGGGGCATGGTAGAGACTGCAGTGCTCAGGGAAAATTTGTAATGCAACCTAAAAAACCCAACTATGTCAGTATTGTATAGTGATGACAGGTTATCCAAAAACTGTGTCATCCCACCACACACTGAAGCTCCACTACTTGCAGCACAGAGGGCAGGCTTGTGCTGAAGTACATAGGAAGAGAGAGGCCAATTTGTGCAGCAAGAACAAATAGTCTGAGTTAGGGAAAAATGCAAATAAACCCCAATATAAGGCCAGCACCTGGGCAGAGGGAAGGAATTGCTGTGAGAAGAAGTGGGGTTTGGGAAGCTTCAGCTACCTGGGTGCCCAGGGCAGGCTCATTGTTACGCCACACCCAAGCACTGCCATTTTGGTCCCAAACCCTTAGTATTTCGCCTTAAAATGAGAAAAAATTATGCAAAGAGCAGCTCAGTTCCTTGCAGAGTCCTCTCTGCAGGTAGCACATGAAATATGAGAGGGCTGGAGCCCAGCCTGTGCGTCTGAGAGGAAAATACTGAGCTGGTTTCAAGGCATCTGCTTCATTTGGGGAAAGATGGATAAAACCCTGCAAATGTCCCAAAAGCAAAGGGTGGGGAGGGTGGCCCCACCAAATCTTATTCCCCTAGACCCTCTGCTAGATGGGGATGTGCTCAGTTTCACAAAAAGATAGCCCATTTTGTGGAGCCTTTGAATATTCAAATTGAAAGTATCGCGCAATCATTGATTGTCAAATCATTGGTTTCTAGAGGTTTTAAATACTTGGCATTAGAAGAGAAAAACTCAAAGTTATACCCGTAGGGATAAAACAATAATATTGTCGGGATCCACCTGGCATTGCCACTAGGCAGGCAGGTCCCTTCGCCCCCGAATTTTAAGCCGGTTGCCTCTTGCCCCCTTCACCTGCTCTGGGGCCGGGGCTACCACTGCTGCTGCACCGGGTGCCCGGCGAGCTGCCGCCCGCCCATGCTCAGGATGTCCGGTAAGCCCCGCCGTGCCTCCCACACACACACCCCCCGCCACCCCAATTTGGGGCAGTTTCGGGGTTCACGGGGGTCGTTTCGCGAGTGAGGAAGCCTCGCCTCCCAAGCGAGGCGGAACCGGGGAGGGCAGGGAGGAGGGAAAGAGGAGGCAGGGAGGGGAAGGGAAGGGCTCCTGCCCGCCGAGTGCCACCCCGGCCGGCTGCGGGGCTGCCGCCGCGGGGCCGGAGCGCAGCGAAGCGCTGCGGGCAGAGCCGGCTCGGCGACAGCGGCCGGCGGGGGGAGCCGGGGTGCCGCAGAGCCGCCTCAGCCCGGCCGGGAGCCGTTTGCCCTCCGGTCACCGTCCCTGCTGCTGCTGCCGGCGGGGACGCGCTGCCGGTCCCGAGCCCCTGCGGCGGGGTGGGAGATGCGCCCCCACCCTCCCACCTTCTCCCTCCCAACCTCGTCCACCGCCTCTTTATGCCCTCCCCGCACAGCCTGCCCTCGCCACGCTGCAATAGGTTCGCCCTGACTGCCCTGCTCCCATACCTCCGGCTCACCCTGACCCCTAGCCTACCCTTGTCACCTTGCTCCCGCTCCCCAACCTGCCCCGGTCAAATGAAACCCATCCCACCCTTGTGACTCTGCTCCTTGCCCCCCGGCCCGTCCTCACCACCTCCTCCTTGCCCCCAGCCACATCATCCTGCCCCTTCCACCACAACCTGGCCGGTTCAGGAGATATGGCCAGGGTAGCCCTGCTCTCGAGGCTTCAGCTGCACCCAGACCACACTGGGGCTAGAAAAACGGGGTCCTTGGGGCGTAAGTCCCTGCCATGGGAGCCAGGGGTGTGTGCTGCCAGACAGCCAGCCCCTGGGTGGTAGATGTGTCCATACCTCACCTGCTAGCTTGTCTTTCAGTTGCTGACAGCCCCTAGCCCTGTCCATCTGAGCAGATCAGAGCTATGAGGCTATATGCAGCATGAACCCAACCTTGCAGAAGAGACCGCTAGCTCAGGTGTCTTCTATAGAGAGGCCTGGTGAAAGGGCGTTCTTGTTAAATTCAACCCTTCCCTCGTTTTCCCCATCTTCAGTTTGTTGAATAGAAACAAAACATAAAAATAAGAGATGAATAATCCCCAGAGACTGAGGGTACAGCTCAGCAAACCCCTTGAGGTTCCCTGGAGGGACCTGTATGGTTGTTACAGCATGTCCTCAAACAGAGCAACATGGGGTCAAAAGGAAGGCTAGGGGTGGGCAGACAGGAGGCTGACCGTGCTGTACAGCCATCAGCAATGGCGGAGGCTATTGCAGAAGAGGATAGTGCCTACGGTGTGGGATTTCTTGGATATGAGGGCAGAATGCGCAAATCCAGCACTGCCTCTTCTTGCAGCATGCAGCAGCAATAGGACAGGGAACCTGCAAACAGCTGCCTCCACTGGGAAACAGCTGACTGCAGGATGAGACGGTGCCAATGTTTGTAGGACAAAAACAGTAGCAGAAAGTTAGGTCAAACAGAATTGCCAGAGGCTTTAAGTAATTTAGCATGAGTACAGCAAGTGAGAGTGATTTTTCAGAATACTTTGCCATTTCCTGTACTAAAAATCCCAAGCAGTGACCAATGATTGCTGATTGGTTTTTAAATAAATGGGAGTTCTACAGAATGAGCAAACTCAAGAGATAATCTAGGCTTTTCAAGAAGTGATTAATGAAAGCACTCGTTTTATTTGTGGGATTTTTTTTAGTCCTCTAAAAAACTGCCCATATATTTCCATTGTTTTATTCCTGTTCTTCATCTGCACATTTATTTTCAGGTCCTAAAAGTGGCAAATATAACAGGAATTTAAATAAATTCAACAGTAGCACCAGATGGAGCTTGGTATTAGGACACCTGGAGGGGGCAGGGAAAAATGAGATAGTGAAGAATGAAATAAGTGTGATTTCTAAATACAGTCATTGCCAACTTTTTCATAAATATCTGCTTGCTACAAGCTTGACTACCAACTGTTAAAGAGGGCTATAAACTGTGGTTACAAGCAACTTAACATTGACTTGTTAATCATCTGTTTACTCAAGTAGACTGTGTGTACAGCATGCCTGAAAACATTCCGGATTTGCTGTACACTCCAAAAGTCTTACATCTTGTCAAGTGTTTTTCCACAAATTCTTTCAGGGAAGCCCAAGGTATATCAAGGTGTTAGAGTAAAGATTACGGTTAAGGAACTACTGCAGCAGAGGAGAGCACGACAAGCAGCAACTGCTGCAGCAGTAAGTAGTCTTTTGGTGTCTGCTTTGTTTCTTCTCTCTTAATCTTTTTGCTAAGACTGTAATCTCTGGGCCAAGGAGACTGCCGAAGTCTGAGTGTAGCAGGCTGGTGAGGATGGGGGAGAAGAACATTCAACAAGGGTAGCTGCAGCACTGATCTAAACAGGTCACGGTCCGAGCCATTACTGCAGGGAGATAGCGGGGCTGATGCTTCACAAACAGAACTCACTCTGGGATGGAACCTCATGTGGACAAATTGCAGTCCAATTTAGCAACAGTCCCAAATTTTGGCTAGCAGAAAGGAAGAAAACAAGGCATGTGCAAAGATCCCTTAAGCAGGGCTCCATCCTGCTCCGTTAGCATAATATTCAAGCATGCTTGACTGAATTCAGGTCTCCAGCATTTTTCAGTACCACCTGGGCAGTTCCTAGTTCCATCCCTTCTAAAGGAGGGGACAGAGATCTCTGTGTGTACACACACATGCATCTATACTCTCACTCTTCCAGTCTTTGTAGGAGTCCTCTAGCTTCAGCCACTCCTGGGATTTGCATAAAGAGGTTGATAAATCATTACTTCTTCCTGATTCATGACTTTACAGCTTTGGATGGTTTTCAGATTTCATCTCCCACCTCCTGTTCCTTGTTGCAGCTGATTGCACAAAAAGCTGTTCAGCTTCCACCATAGGCAGGGAGGCCTGGGTGGACAGTTCACAAAACTGCTGGGCTTTGGAAATGCTGGGTCACTCCTCCCCTCCAGCACTAACGGAAGCAGCCTTTTCATCGCGGCCAGGTGTCACAGGGCTGTGTGGAACTGGTTTTCGCTTCCCACAGCAAGTTTACACAGCGCTTGCTTTGCCCACACAGGAAAAAGTGAGAAGTGGCAATGCAGGAGGTTACCTTTGTGATCTGCAAAAGGTACATGTTGTCCTGGGCTGGGGCCGGCAGCATAAGCTGCCTCTGTGCACTGAAAAAAGCTGAACCTGAAAGTTTCTGCTGCTGGTGGTATGGCTCTGTCTGCTTGTTGCACATCTGCAGCCAAAGAGAAGAGGGATAGTCCTACAGGCTCTTTCAACCCAGAAGAGCCACTATTTAATGAATTTAATGCATGAGAATGTTTTGGGAAGTTGTTGATAGAGAAATGTATTTGTATTGCAGAGTAAATCCTAGTCACAAACAACAAGCATCAAAATGCCCATTGCTTTTGGGGTGGATTTCTCCCCTCCAGCTGGTCAGGCTTCTAGAACACATTGATCTGTCCGCTTCAGCTTCCAGAATCCCTCAGAAAGTAAGACTGTCCATTTTCATAGAGGCACGTAGCTGTGTTAGAGTGGGGAGCGATGTCAGAACTGGTTCTCAAATGATATCAGCACCACGTACGGCAACCCAGTCTGATGTCCAGCCATAGGGATACCTGCAATTATCTTAGTCATGTTTCAAGAGTTAATAATTTATTAAGTTCTCATTCTCAATCATATTTTCCCTACAAATGTTTTGGCATCCCCCCACTGAGGAATACATGGTCCTAGAAATTATCAGATTTGTGTTAAAGGTAGCCACATCTCTGCTGAATTAACAGTAATAATGCAGTAGGAAGAGTGCACTAACAAGGTGCTGTATCAAGGGCTTTACACCAGGTTGGTGTTGTGCTCCTCCAGTGCCATCATAGGCTCAAGGAAAAATCACGTTACACATGTTCATCTTCTGTCAATGCTAGGGGAGTTTTCCATGGCACAGCCATGAGGTAAATTAGGTTTGCATAAGTAGGCTGAAGCAAAATCCCAACTTACCTCAGCATGCATGCAGAAAAATGCTCCCTCATGTTACAGTGTGTAAAATTCCTTCTCTTTCCTTCTCTTTGGTCAGGTTTCTTGGGGTGGCAGCAGCATCCAGTTTTCAGAGTCTGTGTCTCCTCCTCACCCAGGTTGGTACAAAGCCCATCCACATGTTCCCTCCCACCCCCTTCCCAATTTTTTCCCACAGCCCGGAGTCTTTCCAGCCCTTGGCTGAGGCAGACACTGCCAGATAACTGGCAATGCAGCCAATCAGCACCTGGAAGGAGCCCATGAAATGCAGATGAGAATGCCGTGAGGCCAGCAGGGTACATGTAACACCGTTCAGGAGCACACTCACGTGCTCTCATTGTGCAGTTTATTTTTCCCGCAGCAACAAGTGAGAACCCCTTCGGGAAGGGATTCTCATCCCCTCAGGTAACACTGCTGGCATCACCTTCTCCAGGCTGCAGTCTGTGAGTCCAATTGGAGCTAGAGGGTCAGATAGTTCTGGAGCATTTTGCTGAGCTCCAGCAGAGTTGGCTGCTCTCACTCCCTTGGCAGCATCCATAGGAGCGAGAGGAGTGTCAGGGTTTCAGCGACACAGAGTTTCTTCCTCCTGTATGGGAATATCCCAGAAACAGGGCAAGGGCTGGGGGGAATAGCCCTTTGGGCTCGCAGATCCTTCTGTGTTCTCACAGATTATTCTGCAGCCAAAGCAGAGAGACCTAAAAGGTTGGGCAGGTGTGAATATATACATTGTACACACAGGAAATTTATTAAATCATTGATATTTGGGAATCAATTTGCTTATGTTAATATAGAAACATGAGATACCAAAGGTTTTTCAGGCTGGAAAGTCTCCACCTGTTTATGTATTTTGTGTGCTTCTTACTTCCTGCCCACATCCAGCTAAACAGTGCCACCTTGAACCTGCAAACAATTGTGACTAAGCGACTCTACCCAAGTGCAGTTCCATTGCCTTCAAACCTGTGCCCCTCCATGTGGACAGGACTTTGCTTTTAACCATATTTGAACACAGCACGAAAGAGTAATAATTCTGAAAATTCAGATCTGCTGTGAGCTTTCATATTCTCATCAAGCATGTTGCAGTACAGTGGCAGTTTGACCCTACAGCTTTCTAAGAACTCACACTTTCACCAGTATTGCTATGTGGATGTGATGCCTCCTTGCCCCTGACTTGCTCCATATTGTCTGTCAGAAGTTTGTCTCCCGTCTGGCTGTTTGGAGGATAAAAGAACAAATTGTGCTTCTGTTATCCCCTTCCTGCAGATGTAGATACCCTGCATCTGGAGACTGGGCAAGGCAAAGGCACAAGCCATCTGCCAAGCTCTGAAGTGTAAATCACTGCATGGCAAGCTTCTAGGTCTGTAAACAGTTGACATTTGAAGGGAGGCCAGAGGGTAGAGAGTCTGAGGCAGTATCCAGCTGGATCCCCGTCCAAAATGGCTGTAACCAGAATTATTTCCAGCAGAATTTATAGAGCTTTGGAGCTTTACAAGGCAACTGCATCTATCAAGTTATTTGCATGCCTTTGAGCATCTCCTGGTGTCTACTTCCCTAGAAAACTCATACTGAACCTGAAGGACATTTTTTCTTGTCTAAATCCATAGGGCTACTGAACATATGAGACTACTGAAACCTGACCTATTATTATTACTGGATAATCTGCTATTGTCTGGTTTACCTTTTCTCTTAGCACCTTTTGACGCAGAACCCATCTCATCTGTTCCCAACTATTGTCCATCATGGCAGTTTTCAAATTGCCTCTCCTGCGAAGAAAGCCCTAGTTATTTGGAGCAGCTGGTAGATTCCTGTCTTCAGACAGATGCACCCTTAGACCCAGCCTTCAGTACTTTCCAGACGTCCTCGCACTACAGCTCAGATGCCTTCCAGCCAGTCCCGCTGTGCTTTAACCAGGGCTTGGTAAGCTTTGTCTCCCAGGGAAACAGCCACAGGCACACTCAGAGGGAAGGTGGGCAAGGGAGATACATCCTGGGGCAGAACAGCAGCAAGCTGATTGGGAAATGTGGCTGCTTTTAGGGGCATGGGGTACAGGCACAGCAATGTAGACTGCTTGTGTAGACTTCTGCATGGTTTCCCATTGGGAATAGAGAACAGGGAGGCCCAGCCAGTGTCCCTTCTACAGATCCTGTAGATTTCCTGCAAAGAATAGCTCCGTTCCTGCTAGCGGTTGCCTAACCTGAAGAGATGCTCCCTATTAACAGGAATGTCACAGGAACTGCCTCTTGGGCTTAGGCTTCCAAGGTCTGAACCATCTCTTCGGGTAGCCAGACCCTCCTGAGAAAGGCAATGGCATGGATTTTGGTTGCTGTCCACATTTCTCCAAATGACACCCTGAAACATCCTCGGTTTTGTTGTTTTTTTTTTTCTTCTTTCAAACTCTAGGCTTCTGGATCCCCCAATTCAGCTGATTTGCCCAGCCCATTAAACTATAGCTGCTCTCCTCCTCAGCTATCTCCTTTCACCCCGCTGACCCACAGCCCACCCTCTGCTCTGGACACCAAGATCTATGACTACCCTGTGGAGGAGTGGTCCTGTCATACCCCCTCCCCATACACCACCTCTGCCTGCTGCTGCTCCGCCTGTGGCTCCCAGCATGAGGACAACAGGGTCCTGCAGTACTTCCCCTGCTCCAGCACGGACTGCATGGACTACCTACCACCCATGGCCATGGCCGATGACCTCTTCAGAAGGGATAGGAACTGTGACATCTGCTATAGCTAATGCAGACTGTGGTTTTACACATCCACTGTATCCAAATCAGATTAATTGCCCATGAACTATGCAAAGTTGCGCTGCCTAACACAATCCAGTTTATTCTTCACTACTCACAAATTTTCTACATGGTGTTTTCACTACATTAGTCCTCCTGTCTTGTATGAACAGGGACATTTTGTTGTTGTGGTGGTGGTGGCTTGGGTGGGTTTTTTCTTGTCCATTTTTGTTGTTGTTTTGCGAAAAATCCTAAGCTACCTTACCAAACACGTCATTAAGCCAGCTCTTTTTGATACAAATAAATAACCTGGTATGCATACTGAAGCCTGTTAACTCCTCCTGCGCTAAATGTCAGTGCTTTTCTCTTCTGCTAACAATCCAGGATCCTGGCCCTGTTCTCATAAAGGTGAGGCAAAGAGACTCGGGAACCTACAGTTACTCAGTGCTATGAATAAGCTTACCCTTTCCAGCAGATAAAAAGTCTTTATGCAACCCAGCACACCATCTAGAGAGAAAGCTGTGCAGCACCCTGCTCTGAGATGGGTCTGTACCTTCTTAGCTGCTGCTTCTGCTCAGACTGCCGTGATGATATTCTCTAGTGCTTCTTGTAGAAAAGGAAAACCACTGTTCTCCATGCAAGCTCAGGGCTTAGCTCCCGGGTCATGTGCCAGAAAGGCCCCTCAGGCCTGCACAGGGGTCGAATCCAGTGCCAAACATCTTTGGCTGCTGCTCAACACCAGGTTTCCATGAAGGCAGAGGTTTTGTTAGAGGCTGATGTAGTTCAGCAGCCCTTTGTATAGTTTGGTCTGTTGATATCAGGTTTTCTCCACCTTTCAGCATAACTAATTGAACAGGAGAAGAATTATTATCTTTTTAAAGTAGATAATGGGAAAGTTATCACACCTGATGATTCCCTGTTTCTTGCATAAACCCAGGCCTTTCTAAGACTGTGTCTCACCTCCTTTTAATACCACTTGGTATGGCAAATGACCAAGCACCCAGTTTCTCAGCTGAGCACCCAGACTGTAAAGAAAGAAGCATCTCTCCACATTAAATCCAACACAAATTAAAAAAACTAACTATGCCTGTGAAGACAAATACATAATTTAACTCCTTCAGATACTTCTACAGTTAATTGAAAATCTCTACTCTCCCCAGAGCTGCTCCTCTCCCAGCCTGCTCCACAACTTGCTTAGTGCCAGATACTCCTGCCTCCCGCTTGAGGAGTGGGCAAAAGTTCAGCTACGTGTCAAAGCCCTTTATCACCAACTTGAAAGAGCCACAAGAGGATAAGGTTGAGGCAAGATATTTGAGGCTTCTAGTGGAAATTGGGTGACCACATCCTCCCTGTGAGTTGGCAATGCTGGCCTGAGCTTAACAGAGCTGAGACGAGATACTCTCACACAGCAAAAGAAAGAGCATGTGAAAATACTAAGTAAGCATTCAACAGGGAGAGCACTCATAAAATCACATTTTACAGCAAGGTTAGTAGTAGTTAGCAATTAGTGCCAGCAAGAAGTCCACTAAATTATTAGTCTAACAATGTATCTCTCACCTCCATATCAGGCGGATACAAGTCTAATACATTATCAGCAGATTGCAATTATCAGTACATTGTGGCATAGCTCTGTACAGCTATCAGTGGTTACACTCCATCTCCAAAGAGGACTGCTCTGTGGAGACTGTGGTGTGCAGGGGAGAGGTTGCACCCAT
>BJBW01007269.1:72251-107803 GCA_004320125.1 Scolopax mira
TCCCTCCAGTGGGGGAAGCTGCATCTTGAAGGGCTGGGCTGGTCTCACCACTGAGCTTCCACACTACCAGGTCTCACAGATGGTCGAGGTCCTGAGATGGGAGCATGCAGTTTGTTCTCAAAGACAGCAGATATTTAACAGCTATTGGCCTCATGCTGCATGGGACCAGCTGCTCTGAAATTACCAACTGCTCTGCTGGGACAAGGGTATTTCTATACACCGAGGTCTGGACTCTAACGTCTTCCATTAAGTAAGAAGCACTGTCCTCCATCCCTTGTAGCCTCTTCCTATTTCTCTGCTACTCTTTCTACAGTTGTTTTGCAATCTGCCATGCCAGGGACTGCAAACACATTTTAGACACTGTTCCCCAACTCCATGTCAATAGCTCCAGGTGACACATGCAGTGCAAGTAAAAGCTTGCTAACTGTTGACACAATGATGTCTTGTGAACACAAGAAAGGAAAAAAAAAACAACAGAGGACTATTCAAAGGCTAATAGTGCATTTTCTGGCTACGAGGAATATATTCTTTCCCTGCTTTGTTCCCCTCCTTTCTGCTGTCTCCCCCCCAAAAAAGGTGGTGAGTTAAAGGAAAGTACCTTGGGTCATATCTCCAACGGAGCTGGCACAGCACTAAACACTGGCATTTCATCAGTCCCTGCCAGGTGAAGTCCTGCCAACCTATATAAAGAAATGTTTACACAAAAGTGAGGATCACCCCATTCTTGCAAAAGCCATGAATAACTCCAGAAGCAACCCACAGTTATAGAGAAAATAAAAGGTTCTTATTTTCTAGTTCTTTACCACTTGCACACAGTATTTGATCAAAAGGTTTTCCTTGCCAACCGACTGGCAGACTTTTCTCTGGTGCCACTTCAGAACATTTGTTTGGTGATAACAAGTCTTTGTTATTAACAACTTATCCAAATCCACATGTAGGAAGAGATAAACTGTGCAAATAAAGGGGTATCACACACAGCCAGTACCGCTAAGGTTATAAAAGTTACATTACCGCTCAAATAGTCATAAAAAATGAAGGTGTTAACTGTGATAGTTCAGCTACTGCTCAACTCAATTAAATTCACCCCAGCACAGAAGACTTAACACTCAGGCCATCTTTGAGTCTTAAAAGGAATTTTCTTGATACACAGGCCAGGAACTGCCTGGCTTGACAGGGAAAGGCGCTTTACATGCAGCAGCCTCCAACTGTCTTGCGGATCCAGTCCAAAGGCAACATGAACTGCTTGTCGATTGTGTCTGACTTCAGAGCAGGCCTCTAATGTATTAGCTTGGGAAGCTGAACACAGATGCGTCTGTAGAGAGAACGAATCTGTCCTGGGTTGGTCATGGGATCTTCCCTCTGCAAATTTCATCCATCAACTCCGAGTAGCACAGGCTGCCAGGGTGGTGCTTCCGATGAAGCCACATCCATCCCTCCCTAGACTGATATTTTTCCTGATATTCTGGAGGTGGTGATGTTTACGGACTGCAAATCACCGATGGCATTACTCTGTATTAAACATCCAAGAGCAGGTAGACGAAATAATAAAGAGATAAAGCCACTCTAGAAAACAGGTCATGTATTTTTGTCACTTGCTGCAAAGGGATTTCTGTCATCTCATAGACATTTCTAGATGGCAAAAATCTTTTTACATTTTCCCTAGTGCATCACATGCCACATGCTGGCCACAGTTTTACAGTTTTGTTGCTAGCAAGTTCAAGAAATGGGTATTTTATTGATCATATTGTCTTGACACACAGTACTAACCCACCAATGCAGTTATCACTCAATTCAAGGCTTGTTAAAACATCCCTTCAAAGTAAGAAAGCACATGCTTTTGTTGGCCTATTCCCAGATACATGCAAATTTATGCAAACACATGCAAATACACATCTGCTTTTCAGTCAGCGGATGGTGGCAGGTTTGTAGATATGATGTAGTGAGAATAATAAATAGCAAAGAGGAGGGCTGAGAAAGTCAAGAAGATCTTCGCGTTTCTTAAGAGCTTTAGTTCAAGTCTGCTAAACAGTTGTTTAAACAGTCTAGATCTGTGAGACTGACAAGTGCTTTAGAAAACCTCATCCCATTGAGTTAGAGAGTGGGTGATCAAGGAAATTACTGCAGTGATTTAAGACATCTGCCCTTCATCTTATTGTTGAAAAAACAGGAGAAATCAGCGAACTATAATTCGGAATATGTACTGAAGATGAAACACCCTCTGTGAAAGTGTTGCCAAAACAGGGCTTTCACTCCCTTCAATCCTATTGACCCAGCAGAGACACTGTTGCTGATTGATTGCACAGCAATTCACAAATCATTTCACAGAAAGAATAAGAAGAATCTATTAAAATGTCCCTTAGATAAGAATGGGAATAGGAGAGCACTTACCACATTGCACTCTGACCCCTCTGTGTACAGTCCCACACAGCTCAAAGGTTTACTACCCTGTCCATGCCTAAAATCTGTTGAAGACACAAAGGAAGCCTCTGTCTCCTACACGCATTAGCTCAGGTGAGGGTTCAGGTCTCCACTCTGAGGTGCTTCCAGAGCTATTCTTTGTCATCAGAGCTGAAGACTTCGATTGGATCAGAAGGTGCAAAGAGGAATCCCTTCATTGGGAAGCACCTAAGAGCCACACAAACCTGTGCTGTTGAGAACCTGCCCCAGGTACTTGCTCTTACAAGCAGCTGTTTTCTCTTGGGATGGGATTAGAAACTGCAGCAATAGACAGCTGCTTCAGCTGTCTTCCACAAAGTGCTAAGAAACGGGGTAGTAGCAGCTTGCAGGAACCCTCGCTTGGAACTCTTCAGTTCAGATATCTGTTCCCTCAGGTGAAATACAGCCTGGGATGATACCTCAGGCTGACTTGACCTTTTCCCTCCCTTCAGGTTCCTAAATTCCCAGGCTAGCAGGAACAATAGAGTTAATTGCGCATCACAAAGGCTTCAGTATTTCAACCTGTACTCTGCACAGGACCTAACAAGAAGCACAGTTCAAGCATGTCTTAGAGCAGTATTTCTCAATCTCTTTTAGCCAAACTACCATCTTGTGTTCTGTCACCACCATGGGTTTCAGTTGCCGCCAAATCAAAGGTTAGCTGTACTTTAAACATTTGCTTATTTCTGTAACAGCCATTTGCTTTGCTTGTCTCTTTGCGTGCAAGCAATACTTGGGATTTATTAGTATTCTTTGATAACAGAAGAGAGTTTTCAACCATTTGAAAACTCATCTTCTGATATCTTACATGCTATTCATTGTCCACAGGTCGAGAAACACTGTCATTCCACCCTGATTTAAAGACTCTAGGAGCAGGGAGATGTTGGTTAACCATCCTCACAGTTTTTCTAAGATGCTTTGTGCAATTAGCAAGCCGAAGTTGAAGCCATTCCAGAAACTGCAGGCAACCTAGAATCTGGCATTTCGGTGACAGGAAATGAATGCAGATGCAACTTTCCCTTTCTTCAGCAAGTGCCTAACCTGCAAAAAAGTGTAGAAGTTCATAATGTACCTTCTGACACTGTGCATGCAGACACCCCAATACCTACATACACATACTTATATATTAAATACATGTATAAACATACGAGAGACGACAATAAGCTCCAGAAGCCTTTTCATATCTGTAGGCATGAAACCCAAATATCCTTGAGATTTGCTGCCATTACATGAAAGAACTACACACTGACACCTCCCCTCAGATGTCTTAATACCAGCTAATGCCTGCTTTGTGTTCCTTGATTATGGATTTACTCAAGTAGGGAACCCCCAAGCCTATACCACATGTCACATAACTTGTTCTCATGGTTCTCCTGGTAATGACAGACAGCTGTGGTGTGCACAGATGCATTAGGAAGCAGCAGAAATGTGGATCATGTACCTGATCCCCAGCTTTTCCAGAAGGAGCCATGTGGATTGGCTGATCGTTGTCTAAGTTTCGGATGCTTGGGTCTGCCCCATGGTCAAGGAGCAGCTGAACGATTTCTTTCTGGTTTTTGTCATGGGGCAATGCAGCTGCCATGTGCAAAGCTGTGTTGCCATGTGCCTAACACAGTAGAAGAAAAAGAAAAAGAAGAAAAAAAATAAATAAAGAGAAACCTCCTGATAAGCTGTGCCACCTACTCAGAATTGGGGACTCGTGAAATGAGAGCTGAAGCAGCTTCACACAATTACTTATTGGGAGTTGAAGGAGTATCCCTGCTCTGTTTCTTCCATGTATAGATGCTCATGCAGGAGATTTGTAGCTTTAGATTTTTCTCTCTGATAGAGCACTACAAACTGGGGGGCTTTGAGCCTTTGGGTATCACTAACAAATAGTCCTGTATCAGCAAGATTCCTAATCACTCTGCAACCCCCTGCTAAATCCTCACATGCAACCCATCACATAAGCAGAGACCTGATGAGTTATTTGAAAAAGAGAAGGACAGAGGCCATGTAAGATGCGTATTTATCCAGGAGAAACAATAGGAACTATTTCACTGGAAAACACTTAAGTCAGAGTAAGGGACACAAAACAGATGCTACCCATCACATAGGGTCTGTGTGAGGATTGACAATAGTAGACTCATTTTTGATCCACACATCTCCACTGCTCCCTTTTACAATCACTTTCAAGTGTCAGAAAGTTGCAAAGAAACCTTGACCGAAGCGGAAGGCAGACCCAATAGTACATAGGCTATACACAAGGCTCAGATTGATCTCTTGGATATTAGGTATCTTTGTGCAAGTCCTTCCAGGTCAACAAATTAAGAAAAGTTGTTTTGAAAGCTGTCCTGGTGGTCCAGCTGAGCCAGATGTCCAGCAGCCCATGTACTTCAGTGACATCGTGTACTGTGGACCAAACAGGCTTGGAGGTGGCTTGGCTCTGCAACAGTCAAAATAAATCATGCCAGGCTCCAAACCTTCTCCTAGCTAATTTACAGAGTGCTGAAGGTAATGCTTGGCTTTATTTTCATGGCACTGTCCTGCCATGAAGAAGAGACCTGAGGTCAAGGGCCTACCTGAGCATATATTGACTCCAGCTTTTTCAGTAACGGGATTTGCACAGAAACAACAGATAAGATTTGTTGTGAAGCCACGGGGGGGCGCAGGGCAAAGTATGCTGCATTTTGTTGCAGAAAAGCTCCGGTATCAACAGACCATGTAGAAATCTGTGCCCCTGCCTAGTCAGGTATGACTAGTAACGGTTTTAAATGAGAAAAACCTAATAAGCAAATGTGTAAGGCATGAGGTATTTTTAGTCTGCACAAGTCTCATTTAGGCAGCTGTATATTTTTTGTCTCAGAAATGATCATTCATTGTCATGACCTTGGAATGGTTGGACAAAAATTGCAATAGGTATTCCAGGTGTTAAAAGGAATACGTAGGACTTTCAGGTCCTATTTAAGACTGATATATAAGAGACATTGAAGCATTAAAAACCCCAGCAAAATCTTAGCTGTTCTCAGACAAGACATTTTTACAAGCCCTGAACAAGCAGATCCTTGTCAATGTTATCATCTCATCGAGTCAAGGGATCCTTACAAGCTCTTTATACGACTTCTTGTTAAAATGGAAACATCTGCATTTGTTTGCTGTACGTATGTTGCAAGAGCACTTTGTAGCCTCAAAATCCAGGCATGGGGCTAAGAAAACAATGCCTGATCTTGAAGCCTCCCATTGACTTTAATGGAGCATATGTGAGACAATGGTCCAGAGCAGTACTATGTGGGCTCTAGAAATCCTTCAGGTGGAAACTACATCCAAGGTCTCAATGCTTTTTGCATTGTGGAATCCACAAGGAAATGGATTTGGAATGAGACAACCACAGCAAGCAGTAGGTGAGCTACTGAAGAAAAAACATGGACTCCAGCATCCCTTTTTTCTTGTCTTCATACTTGGAAGAGCAAAAAAGCCAGGATGGGTATCAGAAAGCCTTGCCATCATATTTCTCACTGTCACAGACAGTGCACCAATAAGGCTGAGGATTTCAAGTGATCCTATCACAGCAGGAAGCCCTCACAGAATAGTGATCAAGAGACAACAGCAGACTCCCATGGACAAGCTAGCACCTGCCTCATGGGTCTTAAAAGATACAGAAAGAATGCAGTGAAAAGGCAGCATAAAACCCTTCACTGTACAGAAAAACAGAAGCTCAATGTTATTATCCACATTCACAAAGCAAAACATTTCCTCCAGTCCAACAGAAAACTGTAGGGGGAAAAAAAAGTGAAGCTGCCCAATATCTGCTTTCCAAGCGAGCAACTGAGTTGATAGAAAACATTCAACTCCTTTCTGATGGACACAAGCACATGGATGCCCTGGGGAGTACAAGCAAGGCTAAGAAACCGAAACTGTCCCTCTCACAACAGTGATCCCGAGCCCTGTCCTCCCCTTTCTGTCCTTCATTGCTCAAGGGCACCCTTCTGCAGAAGCACCCAGAATCACCCACTTAGCCTTGCTGAGAGGGGGCAGCTAATCAAGAGCCAAAGCCCTGGCTGATGGTGCACAGTGATGTCTCAGCTAAGGTACAGGAATGTCCGGATTTTTGCTTAGAAGGATGGGTGAAACTGATACATCTGCAAGATAGTGTCACTGCTTAGTATCTGCTCAGAGGTGAAATATGGGGCAGCAAGGGTGACACAACAGCATCACTGAAAAGGTTTCTAGCTTGCTTTATAAAACCTAGGAATGCCTGTGCCTCCAGAAACCGTGCTCTGAGGAACTAATGTTAGCAAAACTTCATCTCAGTAAGCAGGGTAGTACATAGTGCCAAAAGCGGGGTCTCAAATCACCACAGTTGGAGTTGGTCTACTTGCCACAGTGCCTAGGGTCCCGCAAGCTCAGAAGGGATGCTGCCTGGCTTCAAAGAGCTGTTTTACCTGCTGCCAGTGTGAGCCACTGGTTCACTGCCTGCAGCACATGTCTGTCTTCTGTTACTGCTCCTAGCAGCTGTTAGGGTTTGGTCAGCCCTGTGAATATTTTGATACTCCAGGCTCAAACTCACAGGCAGCCATCACAATAACCAGTTTGTGCCTGGCACAAACAGAGCCAGAAAACTTGCAAATAACATTTATGGCAGAAAGAGTCACCATCTTCCTTAACTGAAACAGGAGCTTTGTCCTTCCTATGGATGGCTTCTTGTGACAGGAGAGATTACTCAATACATGGCTACCCTGAACTGCTGCTTGTCAGTATTACGTTGATGCCAACAGCAAACCATTGCATCATTGCAGATCTCTTTTCTCAATCTTCAGCCTAATGTAATAAAGTTCGCGTTCCCCCTTCAGTAACCACTTCCCACATCTTTCCTCATCTCTGGCTATCTCACACTCTCATTCTGTCAGCCTGCTGGGAGAGAGACCATTTCGTGGCTCAGAGTTTTAAAATAATTTCACGTTGACAAACTGTTGCTTTCCCTCCAGGAAAAAAAACACGTGTGGGAAGAGAATAATTGTTTTCTGTAGGACCCCACAGATCTTCTAACACCTCTGTCTGCATGCAGCCTCCCACCACAGCACAGCTCTTGCACTGTCTTCGGCATCTCTGCTGCCCATGGATGGGCACAGAAACCCTGTACATGCATGGCCTGACTTACCTTGTTGTTGACAAAGTCCTTGGACTTGAAAGCATTCAGCTCCAAGAAGTATCTGAGCAAGGAGATGTTCCCATCCTGGACTGTATAATGAAGAACTGTCTTGTTGCTTTTTACATCCTATTTAAAAACAGGTAAATCGAATAAAATAAGAAAAGTTCTGCAGAACAACCTGAAGATATGAAATAAATACATTAGAGAACAGTCCAGGCCAACTCTGCAGCTAATGTGGAGCACCTCCTTCCTTTCAGTGGTCCTCTTACTGTCCAGTATTTGCTTCAGGCTGCAAGAAAGTAACTCCAAAAGCCAGCCACTAACCCTGCAAGCAGTCACTTTAAAGGGAAACAGGCTTGGTCCTCCTATCAGCAGTTCATTCTTTCTCCAATTCTATAGTTTGACCATAGCACAAGCAACAGCAGGGCAGGAGAGAGTTCCCAGACAAACAGCCAGCGCAGAGGTAACTGAACCCATCCCTTACCCGGCTGTAGATGGAGGCTCCTGTCTGCACCAGGAGGTGGATACAGGACTCCAGCTCTGCTCTCTGGTGCTGAAGATCTTTCTGCTGTTCCTCCGTCAACTTCTGGCAACCCTGCTCCCGGAGTAGGGCATTGTGGGCCAGAACAGCACAGTGGAGTGGGGTATGGCCTGGAAAACCAAGTATGGGAGGAAGATACTGATGTACAGAGAGGAAGCAAGGGCTGGCGGGAGAGTGCATGCATGTCTGCATGTGTGCTCTTAAGGCAGAAGCTCTTCTTTGGTTTCACAGGTACCATATAGGTTGTATAGACACTTTCTGGGGCACTCCAGCATATACATGGTTCCAATTGTGCCACTGAATCATCAGCACCATTGAATTCTGTGACATTTGAGTGCACAATGACAACTCACCCCCCGGCAGTTTCTGAGGCCACTCTAGCCTCCTAGCATACCACCAAACACCACTGAGCATCAGTTACTGAAACAGTCAGTACGGCTTTTCACTTTTTGATACCACAATAAAATGTTTGTAGAAAGGGTTTTACCTTCAAAATCCTTCATTTCTAAATCAAGAGGGAAACCTAATGACAGTATAACCTAGAAAAAGGAAATGGAAAAGTTCAGATCAGTAGAATACTGTCCAAGCCAAAAAAATGAGTCAAAATTAACAAAATTTTAAAACAAACAATCAGATAATTATCATTTAACTACAAACTAAGCCTTTATTTGACACTAGATTTCAGTACCGTGAATTTGTTTCCTCACAGGGACACTCAGTGTTACATAAGATGATCATGTTCTCTAGTTTCCTAAACCCCTCCTAAGTATAGTATCCTATTAAATTCTCCACTCAAAACAGTAAAATGAAGTCACTGCCCCAAGTTGACGAGTGCTAGCCTTCTTGATTTCACCCTGGATTAAGCTAAGGTACCAATAACACCAATTCATATTTATTCTGAGTTATTCTTGGCAAGGAAAAACGAAAGTCTCTCCTTTACACATACAGCCAAACTTTATTACCTAAAAGTTTGCTGACATTAGAAATTCTCAGATTGGATTTATTTACTTTTTAATGTGCGGCAGATGTGCAGCACTGTGACAGATTAAAGCCACAGCTTGATGCAATGCCTACAGCAATGAGGATGCAGAGCCTATAAATGGCATCAAATAGTGATCTGCAGATTAGCACTGCTGGGATTTAGCAGAGAGCAAAGATTTTAAAACTCTTTATCGTAAGAAAATTTTAGATTCGATATGATGCAGCCAAGTAGCTCCTTGTCTATATTATTACAGATAATACATTTTTTGCTCTTGATGGAATAAAGCAAGTTGTTCACATCTCGGCTGAGAATTTTTGCAGTGCAGCAACTCATCCAGAACATTATCAAGTTAGACAAGGAGCAGGACAGAATCTTCTGCTGAAAGATTATCCAGAACAGTTAGGCTCGTGCTCTCCTTTCATAACAACAATTTATAGATCAAATATTGACAAGTAGCTCTGAGCTACCTGATGATTAGAGATAAGATTGTTAATCCATTAGAAAAAGCCATTAAAACAAACAAACAAACAAATAGACAAACAAACAAACTGTATAACATTTAATGACCTTGGCTGCACTGAGAGGCAAGCCTGAATGCGTTTTCCCCTTTTATGATAAGCGAAAAAAAACAACTCAAAGAAACCAAACAAAGCACAAACCACCAGAAGGCACTCTGTGAGGCTTTGTTGGAATCATGTGGATGTAAAACACTTTTCCACACTGAATGAAACACCTGTTTTCCAAAGAACTCACAGTGTTACACATTAACTGCCTACTCCTGACTCAACCCAGGGCGTGTGCAAGGCAGAGTTAACGAATAGTGGAGATAGACTGCCAGCATGCCAGGCACCCCCTGGCACTTCCACTGGCACATCCCTCATTCTCAGAGGACTCTGTGCCCTGCCATCAGGTAAAATCATCTGCAGCCATACTGCTGCAATAAAACTCTGCATTGAAGCTGCCTATTCTCTGTCATGACATGAATGAAGGCAGACACATTTTATACATTCCATTTTATGGCCAATAGCTAAGCATTTAAGAGATGTTCCAGTATGCTTCTCTCTCCTATATAATCACTTCCAAAAATTCCCACAGTGCCTTTTCTAATGTCCTGATTTGCTCTTTGGGGCTGTTACAATCTGTCTGCCACAGAACTTACATGTAGACCCTGTCTACAGAGAGATGTGTGAAACAATAGGGAAGCGAAGATCTGGTCATGTAAGTTATAAAAGTTCTGGTAGACTCTGGCCATACAGGAGCATTTAGTTTCTCTTGTGCCCTGGAAAATGTACTCCATGGATTTTGGTTTTGCATAAAATCTTGAAAACATGTCTCATTTTGAAGGCTGTGCCTGTGTTGGCTCTGTCTGCAGGGTCACATCTGCTCGCTCTTCAGCTGCCTTTAGTCTGGACATAATTCATTGCTCCCATCTGGATGACACTGACATCAGGAAGGGAGGCTTATGCTGGTATTGTTGCTCCCTCTCCTCACAACCCACAGCTGCTTGCAACCTCTGAGGAGGCACCAGGACAACACTGGGTGCTCAAGCCAGAGCAAGCCCACTCTGCCTGGTCTACTATTACAGATCTAGAGCTATGATCAGCAGAAAGAATTTATTTTCCCCCACTGATATGCTAAAGCTGTTTCTTCTGTAACAGGAGGCTGATGTTAGCTGCAAGTATAGTCCTAAAACAGGATAACCTGGGAAGTCAATTTGTGACACAATGAAAAAGGAAACTTTGGTCAGTCTTTGTTGCTTACTGACATATCTCCTTTTGTGCCAGGTTTTTTAAAGACAATATTGAGACTTTATTGTAGGCTTATATTGTTAGCCATTAAAACCATAAAAGCTTTTCCTACCTGGAGAACTTGGGCATACCCATATGTTGCAGCAAGATGTAAAGCTGACTGCCCTTTGTTGTCTACAGCATTGACATCTGCTCCTGTCTGGATCAAATCATAGACAATAGCTGGCTGCCTGGCAGTGACGGCCACCAGCAGAGGAGTCTGAAAAAAAGCAGCACAGCAGGTAAAATGTGAGAGTCTAGAAGCAGATGCTGTCATAAAAAAGGAATGGGGAAAGGCAGTCTGGGCTGAACTGTATCTAGAATCCCAAGGATTGTGGTGCATAAACCCAAACCAGCTCACAGGCAGGTTTTTAATCCTACGTATTAGTACCCATGGTATCATGAGATAGGGGGCATTTTCCAGCTCCTGCTAAACTCTGTCTCATGTTCTTTGGCCCTAATTTGGATGACATTGAAAGCCCAGCATTTTTTAAACACTGTTTATGTCGAGTGCAACATTCATAGCATAAATCTGTTCATAAAACCTTTGGTCTCAGGCACTACTGCCAACATACACATATATTCCTGGACCAGTGTTGTCTTAGATCGCTCTGTGAAACATGGGCTGAAAAGAGAAAATTCTCAGCCCACCTAATTTTAGGATCCTGCCAGAGGCACCTAAGTAAGGCATGTCAATGCCCAAGGCTACCTTAGCAGTAACAGAGAGGCAGAGCTGGGTTTTACAGGGCATCAGTTGCTGTCAGTCATACAAAGCCTATGACCATCCCATATTTGCAGGAGAAAGTGGTCCATATTACCTTTCCTCTGTGTTCCTTGGCATCAAGTCTTCGCAGCAATTTCATGCGCTCTGCAGCTGCCAATGTATACGCCCTCATACCTTTAGCTGCATAAATATGTAGAATTCTAAGACAGTAAATAAAGATACTAATCACTGCTTGGCCATGAACCACCCTTGCAGCAAAGAGTTTTATTGGGTAGCATAACCACTTTGGGGGTTTTCTACCCAGTATTCCACAAAACCATGCCATAAGCCCCATAGAGCTTGACCTTGCAAGCACCCACACCCATGGAAGGGGCTTCCTACCTCAAAACAAGCTGCAGCCCTCAGCACTCCTGAGCTTTGGCATGCTGTCTCTTTTTCACTTCAGCACTTTCTTTCAGGTGAGATTCACCTTTGTGTTGGGAGATATCAAAGCCCTCCACGAAGTCTAGTGTTGGGGCCCAGTGCACCATATAGTGTGTATGTATCACTCGTTGGGGTGATATGACCTTGTATGCATCAGTAGTATCTCACCAGCCAGGGTAACAAACAGCCTCTTCAAAATAGCATATTTGTAAACAGCCTGTTAAGTGCTACTTCTTTATAAAAATTACTACTGAGAAGGATCACGTCCTTATCTTGTGCATAAGACAAAGAGTTGTTACAATCTGTAGCAGTTATGGGCTTGCTGGTAACATGGCCCTTAGTGACTTCACTGCTTCACTTTGGTTGCCTGGCTCTATGGGAGGAGCTGGAGAGAATCATAGAATCATATGAGGTTGGAAGGGACATCTGGAGATCATCTAGTCAACACCCCCACTGGAGCAGGTCTATCTAGAGCACGTTGCACAGGAACTTGTCCAGGTGAGTTTTGAATGTCTCCAGAGAAGGAGACTCCACCACCTCTCTGGGCAGCCTCTTCCAGGGCTCTACCACTCTCACAGGAAAGAAGTTCCTCCTCATGTTTAGGTGGAACTTCTTATACTCAAATTTGTGCCCATTTCCTCTTATCCTGTCCTTGGGCACCACTAAGAAAAGACCAGCCTCATCCTCCTGACACCCTCCCTTAAAGTATTTGTAACCATTGATCAGGTCCCCCCTAAGTCTTCTCTTCTCAAGACTAAAAAGACCCACTCTATATCACCTACTGTAAAATCTCCTTGTGAAAACGGAAAGAAATCTAACACCAGGTCCCAGTGGCCACCTGTTTCTTCCCATCCAAAAGCCCAGAGGCCATTACAGCAGCCGTGGTTATAAAGGCCGGGTGCTGGGACAGCCCCGTCAAGAGAAATGAGACCATCATGCACTAAACATAGAGAAAAGATAAATGGAAAAAGAGTCTTTCAGTCTTCATTATCAAGTTTCCATGGGTTTGCCAAAACCATAGCAACCGGTTCAAGCAATGATTAACCTAATAATGTGGAGGCAAAGAAAAAAAAATGCATTCAAGCTCCTAAAGAAGTCACTAGTTCTCCAGAGGTAGTAAATCCGCCCGCCTCCCCCAACATATAGCCCCACAGCTGGAAGACCAGAAGCATCCTAAGCTTCCAGAGAAAAGAATCAAAACCCACTAAAAGTGACCACTTTCCAAAAATACAGCTGCTTAGGCATCTTTGGGGACTTTTGTAAAACCTACTCTTCACTGGGCTCTCAGGCTTTTCTTTCCCCTTTTCTTGCCCTGAGCTCCCTTTTGCATTCTTTTTTTTCTTTTTTTTTTTTTTTTGCAGAAAATGCTATTTTTACAGACTGAGTGTGGTGTTGTCCTCCTCGGTCCTGCAGCGCGCACAGGTAGCCAGGGCAAGGTGATACCTCCCACGGGGAGATAGCAGGGGAAAAAAACATGAAATGATTTTATCACCCAAATAATCATGGTGTTTCCCCTGTGGCCACACACGGAGGCCTTGGAGCACTTTGCAGACTGTTAGAGTAGGAAAACAATACTCAATTCAGCCAGAAAGGGGGGAAGGGGGAGGAATACTATTAGGTCTTTCATTCTGCCTATCTGATCTACGACGCAGATAGATCACGTTCAGGGCTATAACAGTACACAGAGAGATAGCCACACACGGCCTTTTCCTACTCCTCAACCTTGCCCCATGGCCTGCGTTTCTCCAGCAATGTGGATATTGCTTCTCAAAGCAATGAATAGGCAAAGCAGTGGGGCTCTGCATGGGTGACCGGCTCCCAGGAGGCAGCAGAAAGAGCAGATCTCCAAAAAAGCTCACGTAGGAAGCAAGTGCTGCTCGCCTTGCTTGTCAGGAGCCTTCACTCCCTTCTTCCAGGTCCACGGGCCACCTGCAGCTCCTCTCCGTGCGACAGTTCATTGACGCGGGGTGGGCCAAGCACCGGGGAAGAGATCACAGAATCACAGAATCATAGTGGTTGGAAGGGACCTCAGAGATCATCGAGTCCAACCACAAAAAAAAAAAGAAAAACCACAAAAAACCACAAAAAACACCAAAAAACCCCCCCCCACCACCACCCAACAACAACAACCAAACCAAAACCATCACCCACCCACACAGCACCCCACCACAAACCAATAATCTTGGGCATTAGAGCATGCCCTGAAGAACCATGTCAACACGTTTCTTAAATACCTCCAGGGACGGTGACTCCACCACCTCCCTGGGCAGCCCATTCAAGATCAACAGCTTCTCCACACTCCCTCCAGCCCCGTGTGTTTTCTGAGCTGCAGAGTGTCCGGTTAACGCTGGGGCTCCCCCTTCACTGCAGAACTGGGCGATGATGCCCACAACCCACCTGGAGATCTCCACAACTAGATTACGCCCGGGCCGAGCCCAGCAAAAGACCCACCCAGCGGGGGAAGGGGGGGGCTTCCACACCTGGAGGGATTCCCCACAACCCCCCCTAAAACTGAACCCCACTGTGGGGAAGGGGGAAGAAGAAGGGCCTGGGAGAGGGAACACCGCGTCCTGTCGTGTGTCCCCCCCAGGTCCTCCTCGGGCGCGGCCGCCGCTTTCAGCACCATGGCCAGAGCCCGCGAGGCCGATGCGGGACGGGGCGCGGGGGACGCGCCGCGCATCGCTCCCCCCCGCAGCCCCCCCCTCACCCCGCGGGGTCACCCTCACCCCAGGCCTCCCCACGGCTCCCGGGGGGAGCGGGAGCAGCACAGAGCCGGGGGGGAGGGGATGGAGGGGGATGTCCCCCACCCCCCGCCCCGTCTGCGGGACAAGGCCGCGGGATCCCCGTATACCCGGTGGGGTTTCACTCTCGCCTCTTTTGTTGCGGGGAGGGCGGGGGAGGCTGTTGGTGTGAGAGGTGCGTGCGTCTTTGTTGCCAGTAACCCAAATTTCTTCTCTTCTACAAATTGCCTCAATAGCGGCCCTTTGCCGCGGGCAAAGGGGGCTCAGCCGAGGACAATTAGCATCACAATGGGCTTTTGGCCTCGCGGGCCGCTTTGTCTGGCGACTGCACCCCCCTAACCCCCCCTACACCCCCCCACCTCCCGGAGGGGGGGCAGCCCGGCGAGGGGAGGCGGCCCGGCAGTAAATCTACCGGCTACAAATTGAGTTCCCTGGGAGAACAGGGCTCCCGGGATTCAGGCGGCTTCTCTTCTCCCCCTGCCATCCCCTGGGAGGTGGTGGTGTGTCCGTCCCCCCCCGCGCTCCTCACCTCCAGCTGTCCCTGTCCCGCAACCCCCCGCCCCCGCTGGGCCCTCCCCCCGGCCCCGGGAGGATGGATGTGGTCGGCCTGGGAGCAGCGCTACCCCGGGGATCCCGCAGCGCCCCGGGAGCTGGAGCGTTGTGCACATCCCCAAAATAGCCCTAGGGTTAGATCCCTGAAATCTAACGCGGGGAGGGCTCCCGCAGCCGGGCTCACCTTGGCGGGACACGTCGGGCAGAGCGGAAGAGACGGGATGTCACACGGACCCCTCGCAGTCCTGCGGGGAAAGGGCGGGGGGAAAGAGAGGCCGGTTTGAAAGCCCTGCGCGGGTGCGCACAGGCGCAGGACCTCGTTGCGCCCCTCGCCATCACCGACCCTCCCCGCGCAGGGAGAGGCGGGGGAGGGTGGGGGGACACCCCAGCACCGGGCGCCCCGTCCCACCACCGCGCAAGTCCCCGCAGGGGCCGGCGCTGCCTCCTCCTCCGGCGTGGACTGCGCGCGATTTTGGAAGCTCTAAGTGGAAAAAACCAAACAACCAAACAAAAAAAAAGTCCCCAAACCCCACGGCGTTGCACAGTTCTTGACCGCGACACACTTTATTCTCTTCCTCAAAAAAAAAAAAAAAAACCAAACCCCAAAATACAGCCGCGGCTCCCCTCCCCGATGCAAACAGCTGGACCACCGCTGTCCAAAAAATTCTCTTATATACAAAATACATATCTGTTACGAAATATAATCAATAAATACCGATAGCGACAAATTAATATAATTTACCGTTTCCGAGTACAAAACCGTGATTATTGTTATTTATTATTATTTTGGGTTTTTTATCCGCCCGCTCCCGCTGCTCTTCAGGGGGACGGAGGGGGGGAGCGGGCGCCCACCGCCCCCCGGCGCCCAGCGCGGGGAGCCCCCCCCCCCCTCCGCCGGCTGAGGGAAGGCCAGAAGCCGGGGGGGAGCCGCGGGGGACTCAGAGGAAGACGGGGAAGGCGGCGGGAGCGCGACGCGGGGCGGCGGACGGCGGGGCGGCGGACGGCGGGGCGGCGGGGCAGGGCGAGTCCCAGGGCCCGGGGGGGGAACCGGCGGGGGTGGCGGCGGGGGTGGGTGGCGGCGGGTTGGGGGGCTCGGGCAGTCCCTGCTCGGCCAGGCGGAGGCTCTGGGTGAGCGCCCAGATGTAGTTGTGGGCGAAGCGGAGCGTCTCGATTTTGGTGAGCTTGGCGTCGTCGGGGAAGGTGGGCAGGACGCTGCGGAGGGCGTCCAGGGCGGAGTTGAGGTGGTGCATGCGGTTCCTCTCCCGGTCGTTGGCCTTCATCCGCCGGCTCCTCTTCTGCTTGCTGAGCAGCCCCTCGCTCCTCGCTTTGCCACGGCCCCGCCGCGCTTTCCCCTTCCTGCGGGTCCCCCCCGCCGCCGCCTCCCGCGGGGCCAAGGCGGTGCGGGACGGCGAGGCCCCCCCGCTGCTCCCCGACCCGCCGCTGCCCGCCGAAGGGAGGTTCTCGGCGCCGCCGAAATAGGGCTGCCCTTCGCCCGGCGAGCGGTCGCTCTGCGGGGCCATCCCGCAAAACCCCGCCGGTAGCCGACCCCCTCTCCGGGAGGGGAGCCCTCTCCCCGCCGGCTGGACCTGCTGAGCCCCCGGCGAGGTTGCCGGGGGCAGGAGAGCGGCTCTTCGCTCCGCTGCCCGCCCCCCGCCCCCCCCCGGCTTTCCTTCGAGTGCGGGCAAGTAAAAGGTTGCGCGGCCGGCACACGACTGCCGTTAAGCCCCTATATATATAGGGCCGGCAGACAATGGGGATTTCCCGGCCGGGGCGGCGTGTGCGCCCCCCCCTCCTCTTCCCCCCGCCCGCACCCACCCCTTGGCACGCTTTTATCTTATCAGCCCGGCTGGAGCGTGGCGGGACCGGCACCGCCCGCTGCCCCGCCACCGCCGACTGAGACCCCACCGGCTCCCACGCCGCGTCGGGACCACCCCCACACCCCCCCCCCGCCTGTCCTCTCGCCCCCTCCCTCCCCCCTTCCCAGCCCGGCCCGGTCCCCGCCCGCTCTCCCTCCCTCCTTCCCTCCCTCGGGACGGGACCCCCGGGGCCGACCCCAAGGAGGCGGGGATGCTGCACCACGGCGGGGCTCTGCGGGGGGGGGGGGGGGGGGNNGGGGGCCCGGGGGGGGGGGGGGGGGGGGCTGCAGCGGGCGACCCCGGCTTTGACAGGGGTCCCCGCGGGGACCCGGTTGCGCAAAGCGGGGCAGACCCCCGAGGGGGCCCGAGGACGCGTGGCCGGGCCCTGCCCCGATGCCAACCCCGGGGGATACCCCCCGGTCCTGCTCCGGTTCCGCTCCCCTCGGCGGAGCCGCGATCACCTCCCGCCGCCCCGGTGCTCCCGGGACCCTCCGGGGAGAGCGTGAGGGGACCCTGCCGCCTCGGGGGGCCCCTTTCCTCGCCCCCGCGACGCTC
The DNA here is from genome assembly GCA_004320125.1 of Scolopax mira. Classification (NCBI taxonomy): domain Eukaryota; kingdom Metazoa; phylum Chordata; class Aves; order Charadriiformes; family Scolopacidae; genus Scolopax; species Scolopax mira. Next base: position 89,977 of record BJBW01007269.1, read on the forward strand.
CCCCCGGGGACAGCCCCGCTCCCTCTGTTGGGCACCGACGGACGGAGTTGCGGGTGCTGCCCTGCGGGCGGCGAGCGCCGGCACCGGTGTGGGGTGGTGGCGGCGGGGAGGGGGACGTCGTTCTCCTGCCCCCCCGCACCCTGTCTCTGCTCCCCCCGGGGAAACGCGGGCTGAGTCCCGCGGAGGAAGGGCCCCCCCACAGCTCCCGGCCGCCCTCGCCCCGCCAGCCCGGCGCTAGGCCCGGAGACAACTGCTCCGCCACCGGGGCTCGGTGCGCAAAACGTGCCGGGGACTTTTGCGCACCGGCTGCGGGAGGCGGCGGGGACCGGCCCGGGCCCGGGGCACCTTTCCCCGGCGGAGGGCGGGGGGGGCCGGGGACGGCGGGTTCGGCCTCCCTCCCGCACGGCCCGGCGTCCCCGGGGGTGCGGGCGGGGCTGCCGGCAGAGCACAGCCCCGACGGGGCGGGAGCCCCCCGCTCCTTCACCAAAGCGGCGCGGCGGATACCGGCCGGGGATACCGGCTCCGGGAACGGCCGGATCGTTCCCGCTCGGGCCGCGGCGGTGCCGGGGGGCAGCTCCCCCGGTCCGGTTCTCGACCCCCCACGGGGAGGCGGCGGGGAGGGGCGGCGCGGGGCGGTGCGGGGCGGTGCGCGCTGCCTCTCCAGGGAGCGCGATGCGCGGCTGGCGGACAGCCCCGCTCCCCCGCAACGGGGAGGGAGCGGGACCGACGGGGGGGGCGGCCACTGCGGCGGTTCGGGCGCCCCTTCTCGAGGGGCGGCTCGGAGGGCAGGGGAGGATGAATAGGAAAGGCCCGGTTTGTTGGGTAGGGGGCGGGGGGTGGGGGGGGGAGGTTGTTGTTGTTGTTGTTGGGGTTTCTTTTTTGTGTGTGTGTGTGTGCCCCTGTGCAATTGGATGACAAAAAAATCTGGCGAGCGAGTTTCCAAGCCTCAGACTGCCCACTTCAAACGTCCTTCAAACAAAAGCTGAAGAGGAAAAGAAAGCCCCACCTGGTACCGCTGTTTGCTAAAATAATAATAAATAGATTTCGTTTAATAAATAATTACAAGAGATTGTAAAGTGGAGTGCTTTGGGAAGCATTAATCATGGGGCTGGGGGGCAGACATCACCTGCTGGCAAACAAGACAACGTTATTGTTAAATCACCTTCCCACTGCCACTTTCCGATAACTCCCTCCTGTCGCCTCAAAGCCCGGCCGGGTATGTTTACTCATAGTTAGCATAACAAGCACCATATACACCACAAACGTGATAAAAAAAAAAAAAAAAAAAAGAAAGAAAAAAAAAATAAAAGAAAGAAAGAAAAGAACTAAATCTGCGGGGGCAGCGCGGCGGGTTCCCCGCTCACACCTGGCCGGGGAGCCCGGCACCTAACGGCTCTTCCAGGAGGGGCCCTTCTGCCGTTTACATTGGCCCACTTTTATGCTGCTTTTATAACAGGTTTACTGCAATCCCTATCTCCCGTGCCCTATTTGTCTTATTTTATTGAAAACATATGGTAACCAGCCCGGCCCCGGCGCATCTCTCGCCTGCCAGGCGTCGGGGACGTTCCGCGATGCGGGGCTCGGCCCCAGCCCTCCCGCCCGCCCTCCGGGGGCTCTTTGCTCCGCAGAGAGGAGCCGGGCCCCCTCCCGACCCCTTCTCCCCAAAGGGCCGGGGGATGGGGGGGCCCCCCCTTCTCTCCGCGCCCTCCGCCCTCTCCGGGGACGGCCGGTGCGCGGGGGCGCACGGTGGTGGCACCTGCGGGGAGGTCGCCCCGTCTCTTCACACACACACACCCCCGCGGCCGGGGACGGGGGGGTGGGGGGGCTGCTCAGGAGGTACCGTGATTTGCGGTGCCATATGTCGAGCGGAGCGCAGCCCTTCAGAGCCGGAGGAGCAGCTGCCGGTCCCGGCCCTACCTACCCGGGGCATAATACCTGGGAACCGCAAGCCCCGCATTTCCACCCCCCCCAACAATCTTCCCCCCCCCGCCTCACCCCTTTCCTTTGAGAGGGGGCCGGCTCCGCGCCTCTATTTTGTGACTTTATTGTGGCTCCCAACAGATGCACGCCTGCCCCTCCTGCCCCGGTGCGGGCGCGCTGCTGGGGACACAAGGAGCACAGATGCCAGGCGCAAGGTGCACCAGATGCCCCCCCACACCCCCCCTTTTTGTGAATTCAAACAATATTTCTCCCTTCCTTCCTTCCTCACCCCCCCCCCGCCCCGCTCCCCAACCCCTCTCCTCCTCATCCGACAAGAAGGAGAGGACAAGGAGTTCCCAAAAGAAAAAAAAAAAAAGATATATTTTAAAAATAATACTAAATAAAACAGGAGGAGAAAGGAAAGCCCCGGGCAGCGGCGCCGGGAGCGCGTCCCTTGGAGCCGCCCGACGGGGCGCACGGAGCACCTCCGGGAAAGCATCCCTGAGGAAGCGGCACCCCCGGGGGTGGGGGGCAGGTGACGGGGGGTCGAGAAGGGGCAGAGGGGCAAACAGAGGGGCAAAGACACCTCTTGTGCTGGACCCCAGCCGCCAAAACCGGGAAGATTTACGGTGGCGAAAGGGGCTTTGCCATCCCTTTTCCCAAGGAAAGAGCCCAGGGCGACCGGTGCACAGCCGGAGGGCTTGGCTGGCAACAGCTCTCCCTGGTGTGTGGCCGGGGCCACTGGAAAGAACGTCCCCCCTTGGGTGTCTTTCTCCACAAAGAGGGCTCTGCTCAAGGCTGTGCAAGGAGAAACACCTCCCTAAGGTTAGACCTTGCTCCTGCGCTGGCACAAACCCCCCCAGCTGCAAATGCCAATCCCCTCCATAACCACCCCGCAGCCCTCGCCCTCTCTGTGCTGCAGAAATCTGCCTCAAAGTCCCAATCCGTGCCAGAACTGGTGGGTTTTTTCCTCTAGGGTTTTTCCTCTAGCCCCAGCAGGAGATGGGCTCTGCACCTCACACGTTCCGACTTAAAAGAGCGGGGGGCTGAGGCTGCTCAGGGGCTGGAATAACCCACCAGAGCCCTGGGGCAGCACCCCTTGCACAGGGAAAGAAAACCCAAGAGTTTCCAGTGTGCAATCCCACTCTGCAATAAACCTCTCTCCATGTTTATGTGCCTTCAAAACAGCCTGGCAGGTGATGCCTTCACCAGGGTGCAAGAGCAGGCGGCTGTTCCAACACCAAAACATATTTTAGGGCAGAACATAACAATCTCAAGCGCAGCAAAAAAACCCCTGGATTCTCTCTGGATAGCATAGAGGAAAGGAAAAAGGGTCAAATTCCAAAACCAAAAGGGTCAGTTGGATATTGGGCTGCGATGCCTACAGGTGGGTGCTGTGAAACCTCCTACCTTAAAGGATTTATCCAACCACCCACATGTCTGCCCAGGTAGGGAAGGATGGTCCTCACCTCTCTGGGAGTTGGTCACCTCCCATCGTTCCCAGTTCTGCCAGGCTTGCTCACTTCTCTGCTTGTGGCGAGTGGTTCCCTGCCCCGACCCATTTCATCTGCCAGAAAGAGGGTTTCTCCTCTCCCCTGGTGACAGCCTGGGCAGACAAAGTGGGTTACACATCCAGCACCCTCTCTCCTTGGGGTTTTCCAAGTACTTTAAGCTTTACAACAAGGTTCTGGACAGATCTCGAAGAAGCCACCACCACCACAACAATCCCCTGGTGGTTGAATGAAACACAATGGGGGCTTAACAGGCGTTCAAGCACACGTTCTTCAACTCCTCAGCAGCTGCAGTGGCCCAGAGTAAACCCCTGTTTGTGTATCATCTGCCTGCACAAAAAGTTCAAAGACTAACTGTAATAATTAGAAATTTACTGTCTCTGCAGCTACAGTTGAACAGGAAGAAGCTTTCATGGCAGGATATCTCCAGCGCTTTGGACTTCACCAGCTGGCTGTGGTCATCAGGTGGACAACACAGACCTGAGGCTCCAGCATTCATTTGCATCAACACTCCTTCGGCCATCAATAAGTAGTCACAAACCAAGGATATGCTGACCATCTTCCTGATGGGCACTTCTTTCCTGTAAGGGCAAAAAGCAAAATTTTGATGCCCAGTGAGATCTAAGTGGTGCAGACTGGCTATATTGGCATGATCTGAAACTCCTCACCTCGCAGCTGCCCATCCAACAGATAGATGATGCCTCCCAACCTCCAAAAAAAATCAGAGATGCACTCCTCTGATTTAGAGGCTTCACAGATCAAACTTTGAACATACCAGAAGTCAACAGCGCTGACCTTTGAGAAGTAAAAAAGTTACTAAAAGCCATGAGTCTGTAAGGAAATTGCCCACCTGGCCAGGAAACAAGGGCAGAGGTGCCCTGAGGGACTCACATGCCACTAATCCCTCTCCAGATCTTCATCGAAGCCCTCCACACGGGACAAAGTGAGACATGAGGGCTTTGAGCCTTTGCAAACCAACATTGCTGCCACATCACTGCCACCACCGGGCGATGTGCCCAGCGTGGTGCTGGGGTCACTGCTCGAGCCGAACCACTGCTACCAGCAGGGATGTGACCCAAAAAGGTGTGGTGATTTTTGCCCATGACCTGCCCAGAACCAGTTCACGCTTCTCCCAGCGACATTCCCAGCTGTGCCGTTCACATCTGGCAGCCTTCAGTGCTGAGATAACAGCTCTGGCAGCGACTGTCCCAGGGGGCTGAATGTGGTTGCAGCCCCCACACCAACCCAAGCAACACCAGCTGCCATAGCTCACCTGCCCAACGCATGACACCATCCCCTCCCTGGCCATCCCAGTCTCTTCCCATCTCCTCCCTCCTTCCAGTCTCAGGAAGAAGCATCCCTCCTCACCCACCTTCCTCTGTCCCAGCCTCACTATCCCCTGACTGTCCATCTGCATGCACCCCATCCCAGCTCCTGATGCTGGAAGCTCTCTTCCAACCCTTCATCCAGTGTTGGGGCCCATTTGCTGAGTCCCTAATCATTGAATCAGAGGCTTCTCTGATTCACCCTGCACTAGTGCAGCATTTTCTTCCCCGAGTCAAGGGGAAGAACCCAGAGAGCCTGAGTGGCACAGTCCCTCCTGCCAGGATGTCTGGGATGGTGAGCAGCCAGCCTGACTTTTGTACCTCCATGAGAAATGGTGGTTTGGTTTTGCTTTTTTTTTTTTTTTTTTTTTTAAGAAAAAGAAAAAAAAAACAAACCCAAACCTCTGGATATTTTCACACAAAACACCGTGGAATCGTAAAACATAATTTTAGCTACAGCCCAACTCTGCAAGAAAAGTTGCGACCAGCCTGTATCAGTCCTTGGCAATGCAATTTTGGTGAGCCAGGGCTGAACCTCGGGTGGTGGCAGTGACCTCATGGCAGGGACACCTCAAAACACTCACCCACCTGGATGCATCCAAAGCATTTTAGTCATTTGGGTGGCTGCACCAGCCCCTGGCTGCAGGGAAGGGAGCACCAGCTCATCACTGGCCATGCCTGCACAGCCAGCCTTGAGCCCAAGGTGAGGAGAGATGCTCCAGCCCATGGCCCACAGGGATGGGGCTCTCACCCACTAAACCCCTTAGGGACAGGGACCGTGCCCAGCACTCCATGGCACTGCCAAGTCCCTTGAAGCCCTGCAAGGCTCTAAGCTGGGTCTCAACCCAACACAGCCCAAACACTGGAGACGTGGGGGGCACTGGGCTGCTGTCCCCCACATGAATGCGGAGCTCCTGGGTCCCAACAGCTTCCTTAACAGTTTTCTTCATTACAGCACTTCTTCTCCTTCCAACACCCTGCCCCAGCCACCCCTGCCAGCTGCCAAGTACCTTTTGGGGGGTTTCTGACTCCATCAAAGTCCCCGTGGTCAGGGACACATCATCCCACATCCCCTTATCATCCAATATCCTCTTGCCCTGGGGGCTACACCTCCCTCCCCCAGCTCTTCACCGCAATCCCATCCCCACGATTTTCCACCATCATTTAAGTTTCTGAAGTAATTTCTTTTTTGTCCTTTTTTTTTTTTTTTTTTAAAAAGCAAACCATCTACCATATGTTCTTCCCTGAAAGGGGTAATTGTTAACAGATCATTAAAACACCGTGGCGAGTGCTCTGAGATTCCTTCCCTCCGTCTTACGCATTATCCCGTCTCTGTCACCCTTTCAATGCGGCTTTGAGGGCTCTGCTTTTCTAACTTCCTTCTCGGGGGAAAAGAAACAAAAAAAAAAAAAAAAAGAGAGAAAAAAAGAGAGAGAGAGAAAGAGCCACTAAAGTGACCCTCTTCACAGCTCTCCTCCTTGCTTTTCAATGTCTTTTTCGACACCCAGCAATAATTGGGGTGGGGGGCTGGCGTGCCACTGGGCTGGGGGTGGCAGGGACACATCCTGCTTCGTTCATGGGGCACCAGGGTTGGGAAAGCAGGGTGGGCTGCAGCAGGGATGCTCCAGCCACCCCCTGGGCACCAACAGCTTCTCCTTCCACTGCTGGGCAATGGGGCTGCTCGCCAGGGGATGCTCAAAAAGGAGCATTCTGTCCATCCCCCTGACTTTGTCCCCACTCCCGGGGCTGCGGGATGACCCTGTGACATAGAGTATTTCTTAAAAAGCTCCTTTCCTCAGGTGGATTGAATGCATTTTATATGGAAATTAGCTCACAGCTAGCCTGAAATTGGACCAAGCCCAGAGATGGAGCTGTTCTGGGGGGTTTGGACACATCACCTCTCTTTCCTGAGGTGGCTGAACACTATTTTAGTAAGTACCAAATGCTGGGAAGCTGGGGATTGTCAGGGCACAGACTGCTTTTACCTGAGCCACGGTCTCAGTTGAGATGAGCAGAGACACAGCACCAGCATCTGCCCTCTTTGCTGGAACAGGAACCTTCCCAGAGCTGTGCCCGCCAGTCTCCCAGCCCCAGGTGCAGGGAGAAGGATTTTGGGAGGGCTGTGAGCAACAGGAGCAGCAGCAGTCCTCTTCAGTGCCATGTTCAATGGTGCCATTTTACAAGGAAAGTGAGCCAGCAGAGCTACGTCAAGCCTGGGATGTGTCTGTCCCCAACCAGGGGACAGAAAATCATCACCATCATTGCATACCCTGAGATGAGCCACCAGGGCTTGCAGCTGCACAGGCCCTCACCACCAAGAGAAGGGTGAAGAGAAGACTCAGGAGAGGCAAAGGCATGGCCCAACAGCAGCGTTGCACATTCCCAGTTCCAGAGCACCAGCAGCAAAGGTGGAGGGACACCTCATCACAGCTCCTTACTCTTACAATTGGAAAGGTTGAGGCTTTCAGAGCTCACACTTACCTGTATCTTTTCCTCTTCCACCATGGACTTGGCCATTCCTCCACAGACTGTGTTCCATGATTCACCACAGCCTGCAGTCATGCTTCAGGCACCCTTTGCACTGCTCACCTTCCAAGGTGAGGGTCTTGTGTCTTTTTAGTCTGGAGAAGAGAAAAGTGAGGGGGAATCTGATCAACATCTATAAATACTTAAAGGGTGGGTGTCAGGAGGCAGGGACCAGTCTTTTTTTGGTGGTGCCCAGGGACAAGACAAGAGGTGTAATGGGCACAAACTTAAATATAAGAAGTTCCATCTAAACATGAGGAGGAACTTCTTCACTGTGAGAATGGTAGAGCCCTGGAAGAGGCTGCCCAGAGAGGTGGTGGAGTCTCCTTCTCTGGAGACATTCAAACCCCACCTGGACACGTTCCTGTGCAACCTGCTCTGGGTGGACATGCTTTGGCAGAGGGGTTGAACTAGATGATCTCCAACCCCATATCATTCTGTGATTCTGTGACATCAAGCCCTTTGAATTTGGACTTACCCATCCTAGCATGGGTGGGTAAGTGGATCAGAGAGTGCCCAACACCCCTGCTGGGAAAGATGGGGAGGAGGCAGCTGTTCCACTCAGCAAAATTCAGGTACATTTGAAAAAAAAACCCAAAAAACCAAAACCCAACAGAAACTTCAAAGCCCTGCACACAAACTTCTCCGAGCATCAATATTTTCCAGCAGCTTTGCCAGTGCCTGCAAAGCTCCAAAGGTTCCATAGGGACCTCACAGAGAGGTCCTTCCTCAGTCAGGAGCCTGATACTCCAGCCCATTCCCCTCCTGGCTCTTCCCTTCAGCCAGCAGGTTCATCCCAGCACCCTTCAAACAACCTCCCAGGGTGTTGTTATGCTTATTTTAACCCAGCAACCCTCTCCTCAAGTGGGAGGAGACGGTGCTGCTCTGCTTTGCTCCAGCCAAGAGATCAGCCCCGCAGGGTTCTTCCCACTGTGGGGTCACCAAGCATCCCGGGAGGGCTTCCCTGAGCACCACTCAGGCAGTGCCAGCAGCTCCATGTGCTTCCCCATCCCCAAAACCTGCTGCAGGCAGCAACACCTCCACCCGTGAGCACTGACCCACAAAAGGTCCCCAGGGAGGGCAGAGCACCGTGAGGGGGGGTGGTGAGCTGCAAATTGGTACCTGACACCCAGAAGCATGAGGTGGCTTTGCCCCATTGTGCACATCCCGGGCAGATGGGCTCCTCTCCTTTCCAGGATGGCAGCTTTCACCTACCTCTATCTCTTCATCGAGGAAAAAGCAGAGCCCAGAGGATGCCAGGCAAGGGGAGAACCTGCACCCTGTGGCTGAAACACCCACCAGGTCATTTCTTACCCCAAAAGCAACTCCTGAGCCCACACAAGCACCTTTTGATAATCAGCTTGGTCAGAAAACCATGAGCCCTGGGAAACTCTGGTGAAGACAAGGCCCTTAGGAATACAAACCTGCAAGGGAACTTCTGGCTAAAATGGTGTTTAGATCTTAAACTTTTTTACCCATCACTAGGAAACTAGCACATCCCACCTCTGAGGCTGGTTTTCCACATCAGGTTGGAATGAATATCCCGAGTGCCCTGCTGCAGAGGTTTGGGGCTAACAAGGGATTTCCAGCTCGGGGCAGGGGGAGGAACAAAGCTTTTCCTGCATGCAGGGGCTTCTTGAAGCAGGGCAGTGGGCAGGACCACTGGAGAAACCCTGCTGCCATATGGACACATCGAGCAGAGATTTAATGCACAGCTGTAATTAGTGCCTTTGTGGTCTGGCATACCCACACCACCAGAGGGAGAGCTGCTCAGCATTTCTCCTCTGAAATGGCACTAATTAAAGATTTTTAATCGCATAACATCGTCGTACAGCATAAACCGTGCACGATGCTCCAGCCAGGCCCCTGGCTCACCTCAGTGTGCCAAGACAGTTGCCTGGATGGCCTGTAATTATTCAAAATACAGAGGTGAATCTCTATTTCTAGCTGAACGGTGCGTGATTCTCAGTGCAAAACCCCTCCGTGTTGTGGAGCACAAACAGCTGCCCGATGCACACAGGGGATGAACCATAGGAAGATCACACTTTAAAATTACAAACACACACACACACACAAAAAAACCCCACAATCCCAAAAGAGTTCTGGGATTTTGCAGAGTTGCCTCAAACAGCAGGTAAGGAGCTTTTTTAAAAGTAGGTTAAGGATACATCCATGAGGAGTCGCCCAGCTGTGGCTGCTCCTGCCAGGAAGGCAGGGATTGAATCAGACTGACCTTCTTCACCCGTTTTAAAAATCAACTTTCACGTCGCTGTCTGGAAAAGCCCAGGTGACCTTCGCCAGCATGTCTGCAGTGGTTTTCACTTAGAGCCAAATAAAATTTAAAAAGATCAGACCTTTTGAGTGCAGCCCTTCACATGCTTCCAGTCATGTCTACTGTCTGTAGACAGGGGGATGTGTGTATTATGAAGCAAATGCTGTCAATGGTGTTGGTGACACCAGTGGAACACCATCTGGAGATGAGCTGGAGGTTCACTAAGGCCACACCACATCCTCACCCAGACCACCTGGCTGGTGTGGGTCAACCAGGCACACTGAGATGAGCCACACCTCATGATTAACAGCAAATTCACACATCCCACCACCACGGTCTCCCCATCATCTCCCACAGTTCAGGTGCCTGGAGGCAGCTGTGCAGAGACCCACTGCATCCCTCTCCTCCAGCCTTATCAGCATCATCCTTCCCGCTGGTCACCACAGCCCTGGGAAGCCAAGAGGTAATTTCCTCAGATCTGAGGGAGTGGGAAGGGTTGATAGTATTTGAATCCATCATTTATTGGACAAAGTCACACCTTTTTAGTCTGTGATTGCCAGGTGCACACACACATACACCCCGAATCCTGCATACAGCAGAGAGCACTGAGGATGGATGAAAATTCAGTACAGCCCCCAAATTTCCTTGCTAAAGGAGAGTCATCCTCTGGTATTCCCCAATACTCTCCCCGTTCCATTTAAACCACCCAAATTTCAGCTGTGTTTTTGTCATCTCCTGCTTTGCAGATATCTTGTACTTCAAACCCCCACCGCATTCACAAGACATTATTAGTCAAGAAAGAAAAACTACCTTTGTCATCCAAGAAAAACTGTCTTTTCTCATTCCCTCCATCACAATTCATTACAGCCTTCCCACCATCTCAAATTTGAGTGTCAAATTGCTAAAGGCCAGGGCTCTGCCTCTGGTGATACCTCAACTCCTGATGCTTTTAGCTCCCACCTCCCCAGCCCCCTCTCCACAATAAACCAATTTCATCTTCAGCCTTTCTTCCTACCCTTCCCCAGCAGCAAGCCCAGTCCTCCGAAGCTGCCCCCTCCTTTTCCCCTTCCTCTCTTTGTAGGCAAATCCACCCTTATAACACACCTTTGCTTCTTAACTTACATTTACAATCCATCTTTCAGGATAGAGACCAGGAAAATTTAGGCGACAGCTTCGTGGAGCAATGAAATGTGTGGTACCCAACGCTAGAGTGTGCTGTGTAGGAAATAACCTCACGCTGCAGATGATGGGCTTGATAAAGCTGCAGGATCTCTCTCCCCAGACACGGCCAGAAACGCTGAACCGGATGAGTCATTTATTTTATTTTTTGTTCCTGGAAACCCATGAAGCTTCCTCAGAAATCCTTGGCGAAGGCAGAGGGGCTAAGCACCAAACACTGAGCTTTGAAGAAAGCAGACTACACATCCAGGACTAGGAAATTTAAAAACAACCAAAAAAACCCCAACATTCACACACACACAAAATAAATTAAAAAAAAACACCAAAAAAAAAAGCAGAAGGAAAGCAGCAAGGAGAGAATAATATCAGATATTCCTCTGCATGGCTCAGTGGAATGTCAGAAAAGAAGAGATTCCCAAAGGCAGGATATAAACCAAACCCGCTTCGTTCTCATCCCGAATTTGTTTATTTGAAGCACGGTGATAATTAGGTTGTGCATTCTGCCTGCCAGCCTGGCCAGGGCTGGAAATACCACAGAGAAAGGCTCAGGAAAAAGCAACAACAACAAAAACCCCAGAGCTCTCGGTGACTTCCCAAGAATTGTCTCCTATTCACTCGGAGAAGGAAGTGAGGCACACACCTTCAGGGACTCTGTCCACAACCCCAGGCAAGCCAGAACCACAGCTCAAGGTATTTCTCTCTTTTGATTCAGGCTTAACTTAAGATAAGAAAATAAAAAGCATTTTAAACAAAGACTTTGTGGGTTTTGGTTTTTTTTTAAATTATTGTTTTTGTTTTGACAGGAATAATCAAATTTAGAAACATGTCAACACATAGAATTAAAAAAAAAATCATAGATCACCTAGTTAATTCACTAAAGAGGAAAAATATAGTACATACAAGACTCAAACATCCCATAAGCTTATAAAAAAGACAGACAATAACAAGCTGTATTAAAAATATATCAAGCATTACCTGACTGATTCAACATCAGCATCTGCCCTATTACTAAAAGGCACAAAAGACTGGGCAATGAAAGTGCCCAGCACCCCATCCATTATTGCCAGTAAATTCATCAAGATTAGCATAAAAAATTTATTAAACACATGTTTAATATTCACCATGTAGATCAGTAAGAAATCCTTTCTGGAAGGAGTAAGAAGATAAAGTTGGAAAGGACAAACATTTAAATTCAACATCCCAAGATGCAAAGGCTCTTCCGAGAAATCCGCCTTTAAATCTTCCCACAATCACTTTCCCGGTTGCATTATCACTCAGCAATCATTCACACAAAAAAACCCCAAAACCCCAAGATTTAGTGATCCACAAGCCCACCTTCCAGCAGCATCACGATATCACAGCAGCCCTCCTGGTGTGGCTTTGGCCACAGACACACCGAGAGCAACGAGGCTACGGGGGTATCGGCGCGTTGCCCACCCACCGCCAGCCCCTCTGCTGGCCGATTCCTTACATCCCCAGTCCATAACAGCCAGCAGAAACCAGAACAGTTGGATTTGCCTCTTTTTGGTTTTTTTTTTTTGTTTTTTAACCACATTTGAGGTTTCTGAAGTCACCCTGGGTAGCACATGCAGCAGCCAGCTCCGGCAAACTCAGGGGCAGATCTTTGCCCCACGTCTTCAAACAGCATTTCGCTCAGCTTGTGCTCGGTGATGATGTCTTCCACCCGAGTTATGTACAGCAAGGACAACAACACTCCCAGGAACTGCAAAAGGAAAGGGACATCTCTCAGCAGAGATCGAGTACTGCTTATCCAGAGCTTCTTCTCTTTTTACAAATTGTGTATACGTATATCGCCTGGAGAACAGGCGAGGTGACCAAGGACTGGAGGAGGCCAATGTCATCCCTGTCTTCAAAAAGGGCAAGAATCCTGATAGCTTTCTATGATGTCATGAATGGTTGGATAGATGAGAAGAGGGCAGTGGGAGAGACTTTTGACACTGTCTCCCACAGCATCCTCATAGGTAAGCTAAGAAGTGTGGGTTAGATGAATGGACAGTTAAATGGATTGAAAACTGGCTAAAAGATAGGACCCAGAGGGTTGTGATTAGGGGCATGGAATCCAGCGGGATGTCTATAACAAGTGGTGTTCCCCAGGGGTCAGTACTGGGTCCAGTCCTCTTCAATATATTCATCAATGACTTGGACAAAGGGATGGAATGTACCCTCAGCAAGTTGCTGATGACACAAAACTAGGAAGGGTGGCTGACACCCCAGAAGGCTGTGCCACCATCCAGAGAGACCTGAACAGGCTGGAGAGATGGGACAAGAGAAACTTAATGAAATTTAACAAGGGCAAGTGTAGGGTGCTGCACCTGGGGAGAAATAACCCCCTGCACCAGGACAGGTTGGGGGCTGACTCGCTGGAGAGCAGCTCTGAGGAAAAAGACCTGGGAGTCCTGGTGGACACAGGATGACCATGAGCCAGCAATGTGCCCTTGTGGACAAGAAGACCAATGGCATCCTGGGGTGCCTCAAGAAGAGTGTAGCCAGCAGGTGAAGGGAGGTCATCCTGCCCCTCTACTCCGTCCTGGGGAGGCCCCATTGGAGCACTGGGTCCAGTTCTGGGCTCCCCAGTTCCAGAAGGACAGGGAACTGCTGGAGAGGGGACAGCAGAGAATTAAAAAAATGATTAGGAGCCTGGAACATCTCTCTTACAAGGAAAGGCTGAGGGACTTGGGTCTTTTTAGTCTGGAGAAGAGAAGGCTGAGGGGGGATGTGATCAACACCTATAAATACTTCAAGGGAGGGTGTCAGGAGGATGAGGCTGGTCTTTTTTTGGTGGCACCCAGCGACGGGACAAGAGGTAACAGGCACAAACTTGAATATAAGAAGTTCCATCTAAACACGAGGAGGAGCTTCTTTACTTTGAGGGTGGCAGAGCCCTGGAAGAGGCTGCCCAGAGAGGTGGTGGAGTCTCCTTCTCTGGAGACATTCAAAACCCACCTGGACACGTCCCTGTGGGACCTGCTCTGGGAGGACCTTCTCTGGCAGGGCGTTGGACTAGATGATCTCCAGAGGTCCCTTCCAACCCTCTATCATTCTGTGATTCTGTATGTCAGACACAGGGGGGGAGGATATGCAGTATGTATACACACAGAAACTTGCATTGTTATTCTTCTTTGCATACAGGGATATAAATGGATCATTTTTGTGAAGAGCTAATATAGCAGAAAAATAGCAGCCTTGTGTCTTGGAGCATTAGGAAGCCAAGGGGAAGGAGAGGACTCAAAAAACCCCAAGCAAAACCAAATTAACAGACCAAACACTACAATATATCACAGTAATGCTACCAAATTATCAGAATGCTCCCTGAGTTATGTTATATTTAAGTTAAAAATGGCAATTAAATCAGATACTCCCTTTAATTGACAATGCACTGGCCCTTTCTTACCTGGGGTAGCAATATGCCGAGCAGCACGCCAGCCATGATGCTGTAGTTGTCCAAAAACCAAATTAGCACTGCATTTGTGCATCCGCGGACATATATAATATTCTGGACACTCAAGCGCTGCAAAATATCAAAGCAGATGCTCAAAGAGGCAGTCACACTGGTGTATGATACGGTTAACATGTGGTAATTCCCATTTCAGGAAGGCAAACTTGGTTCTCCTTCCCATCTCTTTAAAGCCACTAAATTTGACACAGACCTCATCACTAATTCTGTCTTTTTTTAAGTTGTTCCCCACCTGAACAATTTTTAACTTTTAATTATTTTTTTTTAAATTAATCATTTTTTTTCCAACTACTTTTCTAAAAAAAAGGCATCCCATTCTCATTTTAGGCCACTTGGAAAGCGGAGAAGTCTCTTTTTAGCTTCTACCTCTGCTTCCAAGTTGAAAGTGCAGCAACAGAGAAACACAAATCGTGGACCAAGTGCTTTGCAATAGACTCTAAAAAGGGCAGGAACAAGAGGATTTCAGATTCAGTCCTGCAAGCTGTGCTGCACCGTGACCCCAACCCATAATATAGAAAGCACTTGAGGCTGCAAAGGGTCCTAAGCAGATGAATGGGGTAAAGTTAAGCATATCCTTAAGTTCTTTGGGCGTTAGAGCCAGGCTGGAGCCTTGAGGTGATTAAGCCATAAATCAATGAATCCAAATGAAGATAGGTCATACGTAAAGATAACTGGTAATCCCAAAAAACAACAACTGAGGCTGGCATTGTGCGCCAAGTGCTTCAAATGAGCTGGGAGAGGGGCCTTTTTTAGACCAACTCCTTGCAGCACTCCAAAGCTAGGAGTGGAGAACTTGCAGCAGATCCAATTACTGATTTCCTTGTTTAATCACTCCACAATTAGTGCCTTGAGCTGGCAGTTTCTGCTCTGGAGTCACCAGGCTATTCCCAGGAGGGAAAAACCAGAGGAGGATGGAATTCCATCTCACTCCCGGAGCGAGAAGAGGGCTGGGAAGTCTGACTACTCTTCCAAGAAGAATTATTAGCAGGCTTAAAAATAAACCATCCTGGGATATGAAATACTTCGAAACAGCTAAGTTGGCTTTATCGAAACCAATTTTACTCAGTGAGAAACTTTGGCTTTTCGGTATTAAAACCTTTCCCCAACTCAAGTCACCACTTAAAAATACTGGACCATGTATTAACTGTGCAATTAGCATAAGGGGCGGGGAGCTCTGGGAAGGAACGCTTCATGGACGTCGAACAAGGAATTGTGGAAGATACAAGGAAAAGAAGATACTCCAATCAAACAAGATTATTTTTTTTTAATATGTGAAAGCTACTCCGGATAAAATAATTTTATTGCTGGTTTAACTGTCTGGTTAAGTATGCAGAAGACAGTTTTATATCTGACAAAAAAAGCTGCAGAGAAGCACAGCCCTTTGCCACGACAGGATGGATGCTGTTACATTACCTCTTTGTCAATCGTTTTGTAGCCGCACATAGTGTTGACGATGTCTGTCTGAAAGGAAAAAACCAAATATAAACTATAGCAGAAAACGAAAATCCCCCCCAAAATTTTTCTTTTACTCTTCTTTTGTTCACCCAGTGAACAGTAAAACAGAATCAACTTTCTGTTCAGTAATTTTACTTCTTAGCTAGGCCTCTTCCAACTCAGCATATTGTGCAGAGAACTGCTCGTTCTTAGAGCGATAAGACCAATGTTTGTACTTTGTGCCAAGGAACAGTATGCAGAGAGGCTCTTGCTTATACTTATTGCTATAACAACCAAGGTCAGCCAATTTTCATTATTTGCCCCATTGGACGATTTGAAACGCAAAATCTGTCCCTACCTGTGGGGAGGAGCAGACAGGAGAGGTGACCCAAACCTGACCAACAAGGGTATTCCATCCCATCTGCTCCATGCTCAGTATAAAAGCTGAGGGATCCAAGGGTCAGCCTCTTTCTTTGGTGGCCAACAGCCAAAGAGGACCCTGTCTGGTCATCTGCCTTTGATTCCAATCCACGTGTTCCTCATCTGGAATCCAGTTCCCATCCATCACTGAGTTCAGTCTGGGACTCAGAATCATAGAATCATCTAGGTTGGATGTCACCACTGTCTGCTGGTGACATCATCCTGGGAGCTTGATATGGCTTTGTATATATTGTATCTATTTCATTATTTCCTTTATTTCCTTTTTATTTTATCATTAGTATTTCATCAAAGTAGTTTAGTGGCATCAGAAACCAAAGCCAGCTACAACAGAGCGGTGTGCCACAGCTGTTTCCACAGAAGAAACAGCTGGGTTTAATTTTTATGGCCTTAATAACTTAACACATTAAGAAAACCAGGGAGGAACACAGCCATCATACCATCACGATGACAAATTTAAGCTTGGGAATATCCGAAACTCAAATAACAGACAATAATACGACTGCTTACATGAACATTTTACAAGACCAAATTTACTCTAACATCATTATATTTTTATACATCATAATATATACTAATATAAGATTCATACATTAAAAAAAAAAAAAAGACTGACTGCTTGCATTTATCACAGATTACTAGTGCATTTTCTGGGGCCATTTAATATTTTGCTCACATCCTGAAGCTCTATCTGGCCTGGCAAAGCTAACATGAAAATACTGTCCTCCACATCAACCAACATAGAGCCCACGGGCATCAAAGGCAGCCAAAGACACAGAGGAAAACGAGAATATGCACATCAGGAAAATAAGGCAGAGCAAACTCTTTTGTACTGATATACCCTCTCACTAAATTAAGCAAGATGTAGTGATGTTTTAGGGGATTTTTTGCTAATCATAGCACAAGAAAGCGCATGCAACAGCGAGAAAGGCATCAGAAACAGAGAACTATAAGCATTTGGGATGAATTTTTATCTGCTACACTAGTGTAAGTACTTAATAAATACTTTGACTTGAAAATAGTCCCTTCTGATCCCTGCTCCCCCCTGGCTCCTCTTAGCACAGGGCTTTTTAAGAGGACCAGGATCCAACCTCCGACATTAGCAGGAGTTTTCCATGACTACAAAGTGAATGAGTAATCACAAACCATATCTGTAGCTTTCCAGGACAGAAACCAGCCTGTATTTGGAAGCATTTGTCAAACATGGAAGATTTATGCATCTTCTGGTTGGGATTTTTTTTTTTTTTTTTCCTCCTGAGCCAGCCAGGCATCCCGCCAGGGTGTCAGTGCCACCCTGGTGAACACGCCGACGTGCCGCCTGGATGTCACAGGGCACATCGATGGCGTCCCAGGGAGGCAAAGCCACAAGCCCTAACGTACTGCAGCTTCTTACTGAACAGCCCAGTCTTAAATAAGAAGTCTGCTTGTTATTTGCTGACTTCTATGATTTCTGGGCTTCTCATTTTTTATTATTCTCTGAGCTTAACACTTTGCAGGCTACCTTTAGGCTACAGGTAGTCTTGTCCCCAACACTGCGGTTGCCAATTCAGCATATAGACAATATACTCCCTGTTTTCATTGAATTTCACTGAATTTTTAGAGTTGGAAGGGACCATAGAGATCATCTAGTCCAACTCCCCTGCTGAAGCAGGATTGCCCAGAGCTAGAGCATGTTACTCAGGATGGCATCCAGGAGGGTCTTGAAAATTTCCAAAGAAGGGGACTCCACAACCTCCCTGGGCAGCCT
>BJBW01007271.1:3642-20287 GCA_004320125.1 Scolopax mira
CTCCTTTTTGGGGTGAGCTCATGAGGTGAGGAACAGGACCCTCTTGGAGCTCCTGGTTGAGGGGCACCTTCTGGAGCTCCCTTTTTGGGGAGACACAGACCCTCCTGGAGCTCCTGCTGGTAGGACTGGACCCACCTGGAGCTCCTGGTCAGGGTGGGGGGGGGAAGGACACGGACCCAACTGGGTGTTTTCAGTTGGGGGACCCTGCTGGGAGGGGACCTCCTGGAGCTCCTGCTTGGGGGGGGAACCTCTCGGAGGCCGCCGGGTGAGTCCTTGCTCCCAGTGCTGGGCCTACCGGCTGGTCCGGTGGAGGCCCGGGAAGCCCCCGGTGACGCCTGCGAGCCGGGCTGTGCCGGAGCCGCGGCTGAGGAGACCCCGCGGCCACCGGGCTCCCTCCCGGCCGGGGAAGGGCGATCCCGGGCCGTTCTCCCCCCCCCAGGCCCCGGTGGTAGGCGCCCGCCCCGCGCGGGGTGGAACGGTCCATTTCCTCTTCCCGTGCTGACAGCGGGGGGGAGGAGGGGGAGCGAGCGTGCTGCTGCCGGGCGGCCGGCGGCCCGTCCGTCCCGGGGGGCGGCGGGGAGGGAGCGGGGGGGGGGGGGGGGGGCCAGCGGGGGGGGGGGGGGGGGGGGGGGGGGGGGGGGGCATGGCCGGGCGGTGAGGCCGAGGCGGAGGCGGCGGCGACCGCCATGGAGGCGTACGTCTTGGAGGACATCCTGGAGGTAAGGGGCGGGAGAGGGCCGCAGAACAAAGGGGTGCGCGGGGTCGGCGGCGGCGGCCGAGCCCCCGGGAAAGCGGCCACCGGCTGCGGAGGGGGCCTGGCGGGGCGGCGAAGGGGGTGCCCGCCTTCCCTTCCCTCCCCCGGGGGCGGGCGGGCCCCGGCCGGCAGTTGGGTTGGGCTGAGGGCGCGCCCGCCGGGCCTAGGCCCCCCTCCCCGGGCGCTGTGGGGCCTGCACGGCCCGGGGGTCTGCCCTCCCGGGAATGGGGGGGTTTGGGGGACACACACAATTGCCGGGGGGCTGCCGGGGGAGGGGAGGGGGCTCTGCGCCGTGAGGGTCGGGGAGGGTGTGCTGGAGCCCCCCTGGGGAGGGATTGCCGGGGCTCCGGGCCCTGCTGCAGATGGGCTCCTTGCCCTAACTCCCTGGGGTTCGGTGCTTTTAGCCAGTGTGGCTGGTTCTTGCACTGGGTATGGCTTAGCCCTGTGTAATTTATTACCCTGTTTCCAGTCGTTTGAAGTAAAGCCCATTTTACTTCCTCTGCAGAAGTAGATCCTGCATTATGAAATAAATGACGTTTTCCCTCCTTGGGAGTGAAGCCTGAAAATGCTGTTTCAGGCAAATGAAGAGGGGCCTGCTGAGGAGTCTGACAGCCAAACTTCTGTTCAGAGTGACACGGATCTCTATTCTGCATTATATTCGCTGTAATAGTTCCAGGAAATATCTTTTTGTTATTGTTTCTGTGTTTCTTTTTCTGATTTTGTAAGCAAAAACATGATTTTATTGCCAGATGAGTTTTGAAAATACTTGCATATATTCTTTATTGTAACAAGAAGTGTTTACCCTATTAGCTGCTGTCAAAATTTGAACAAAGCAGTGCTTTCAGTGATTCTTGTCCTGTAGGTTTTTCCATAATGGCCGTACCTACGTTGTTCTTGACCTTGCTCTAAAATTTTAAATCAATATAAATATTTGGCGTTGGTGTTAACTTCCTCCTAAACCTTGGAACTGTTCACGGTAATTACACCAGAAGGCTAACACAACTGCTGGGGCTGTGCCTGAGAAACTGATACAGGCGTGTGATGGAGGCTTTGTTACCAGTATCCGCCTGTGTGGCGGGGTTGCTGTGGTGGGAAGACCAAAAGTGAACTGGGCTTTCTGCCATCAGACAAACGTTTCGGTACTTCACTTGTCTTACTGAAAGATGAAAGCTTTTTCTTTCTTTTTTTTTTTTTTTTGCTTTTCTTTCTCTTAACTAGAATTGTCACGTGCAGCTCCATCATGTCAAATGAATTAAGTGCTTGGTGTTTAATAATATTCTTATTTGGAAAGGCACTTAGCAAATTAATTGTGTCAGTATAGCAGTATTTTGAGTTTGTGCACTAAGCAATTAGCTCTTGCTTCTTAGAGTCAGATGTGGTGACTTCTTTGTTAACTTCATCGCAGGTTCTTTGCCTGGTCATGAGACCAACTGCGTTCAGGTAAAACATCTTTAACAATCAAGTAGGTCTTGTCTGACTTAGAAGTGTGCGTAGACTGTGACTGAATCAGTTGTTCATCAGTCTCTGAAGCACACTGGTGGTGCTGGAGGCTGTTCCTAATTTCTCAGTGCAGCAGTAAAAGCAATGTCATTGTGTTGCATTCCCAGGATGGGTCCAGGAGTAAAACCTCCTTCCCTCAAAACTTGTTTCTATTGTGACTTTGAACAGTGTGTGTTTTATTTTCCTATTTCAGGGCTTTTTGTCTCCAGTGGAGCAGTTTCTGACGTTCATTCAAAGACAGGGTGTGAAGATTGAGAGAACTGCTCTTGCTGAGGCAGCAGGATCTATGGCTGGTCTTTGTTTCGTTCAGTAGACTTGGTACTGCTTACTGTTTAGTTAAATTAAGAGGGATCAGTCCTTGCCGCTTCATAAAATCTTCTAGAATGTTTTCACCTCTAAGATGGTTATAATTTAAAACAAGAAAAAAAGGCATTTTCTGTAGTGTGCTAGTGATGTGGGTGAGTTAGCCGAGAGACTGAGGTTCCATTTGTGCTAGAGGTCCTCACTGCAGGAAGCGAGTGGATGCTTCTGGGGCAAAAATCACTTCTGAGATAAAAAGGTAGACAGTAATCAAGTAATTCATAGTTCACATGTTCTAGCTTGCCCTGGTGTGAAGGCTACTTCCTTGGGGAGAGGAAAAAACAAGATGAGGTGAAAGCATAGTCTCTGCTTGCTTCATTGCTGAAGTTGCAGGACTCTCTTAGAAATCATTTTTCCCGATACTTCTTCCCTGTCAGAGATAAAACTAAAATAACTCTTCAGCGAGTTTAATGCAGCTGCAGGCAGAAATGGTCATGAGCCTGGAGGATTTCATGGGCGTCCTGCCGTGTGCTTAATGCAGGGCTTGAGCTGGCTTTGCTGCTGTCAGCTGGAGAGGAGCGTTGTCTTGGCTCTCGAATCTGCTATGGAAAGTGCTGTGTGGTGATACACTGACAAATAGTGGAGTTTGTGGTGTTACTCTGCACTTAGCTGCTGCTCGTTTGGCCTTCTGATAGGTGTATTTTGGCCGTTCTTCTTTGTTGATGTGTGACCTAACTGACAGCAAGGCTTTCTTTTGCTGCTATAACTTGTCAGGTTTTGGCTCGTGCGTGCCGGTGGAGGAACAGCTACGCTGCAGGAGACCTTGCTGTGGTGTTCAAGGAGAGACATAAACCTGTAGTTGTGTTCTTGGTACTTGCATTAGGCAACAGGAATGCTGTCTCAGGTGGGAGAAAAGGAGGTATGTGTTGTCCTGACAGATGAGGATGCGGTCTGTCTTGTTGTGTGCTGAACTCAGGTGGACAGCACAGAAACCGCTTAGGAAGCTTGTGACAGTAAAGGAGTAAATTTATATTCCCTGTGTTGATTTGAGAGTTTTTAGAAGTAGCAGCCATGTGTTCTGACCTTCAGGTTGGTTGAAAGCTTGTTTAAAAGAAGCAGACTGGAGTATAGCACAAGCCCATGTGTGGCAGTGTCTTTGCATCCTTGTAAGTGCATTTGGAAAAAAAAATCCTTTAACTTTCTAGCTCAAGGTAAGTATCTTTCACCTGCCTTGAACTGAAAATCATTGTGAATGAACCTTTATTTCTTATTGTGAGATTGGTAGTTTTTGTAGCTTTGTACTAAAACCAATGGGGATATTCAGTAACCCTGGAGATCCTGCCTCGGTTGCTTTCTGTGTAGGTGCCATGGATGGTGATACGAGAGGATGATCAGGTACACCCTCAGTAGCCTTGTCGAGCCACAGGGCAAACAGTGGCCATAGCTTATATGGCCACCAAAAGCTTTATATGGTGTGGAGACTCCCCACTGGAGTACACGGGTGCTTGATGGAGTAACAGAAGGAAGAGCAAACATTGAGTAGAAGAGTAATGTCATTAATGCTTGCTTGGAGAGGGGCCTCTGCAATGCCCTTTTTTTTTTTTTTAAACAGGCTAAAGCTTTTAATATTTATAAACCTTGCAGTCTCCTGGTCTGAAGATTAAAATCAGGGTTCTATTACAGTATTTCTGTCTCAGGCATTAGTAGCTTTCCCACGTTCCAGCTCTTAAACAGGCTAATCCTTTCCCTGTGTTCTCTCTTGTAGTTTCTCTTGGTAACCTTGTCACTTCTACTTTCTACCTGTTTTCTTGTCTTACTAAGTCAGCCTTGGCTACTGGTGTGCTCCAGCACTTCCTAGGGATTCGCTGCAATTCTTCAGACATTGTTTGTCAGAACAGTTGCTTCTTCGTGTGTTATTTTCAAATGAGTTGGAGCACTTACAATGCTGTAGCTTTCCTTTTATTAAAGCGTTGTTGCTGATCCCAACCCCAGGTCATGAACATTGGGAGCTTGCATTCCCGACTGCCCCAAGGCAGTAGGATTGCTAAGGGTTTACTTTTAAGAAATATTGAGCTCATGCTAACGAGAACCCCCACAATGGTGTTGGGCAGGTTTAGTTGGAGCTGGTGGCAAGGCAGGAAGAATGCAGCGTGGAGAGCCTTGAGTGTGTCAGGAGCTGGAGTCGTGCTGGGAAGTTGTGCTCTTGACTGGTAGTAGAGATGAGTTTTTTATCAGGATGAGGGTTCTGCTGAAAGGTAGGTATGACCTGACGTTCCGTCAGTCGTTTGCATCTGGTCACCCTCGGTGCACTTGTCCCAGTCAGTGGCTAGCTGGTCATGCTGGAGTTTGCCTCAACTTAAAGAAAAGCAGATGGTTTTGGTTGCTGTATCAGGGCGTGGGACTAAATTGTTCTGAGGTGAACTCATGTTCTAGTCATGTGCAGTGAAGACAAGTAGGAACAGACTTAGTGAGGTTCATCCTGCAAGGAAGACCAGGATGCTAGAACTTGTACCCTATTGTTGCCTGGCTAGTAGTATCAGATGAGTTTTAGAAAATTTTAGAGGAAAAATACTTCCTTTTGCCTCTCTTTTCAATCACCTGGAGAAGAGAGGCTTTCTGGGCATGCTGGCTGGGATGTTCATGCACCTTTCTGCTCTACTAGACACCTATTGCTGTAGTGAGCAGCTCCCAGCACTGCTGCCTTCTTCCCCCGGCTGGCTGGGACTGACAGAAGGGTGTCAGTCTGACGGAGCAGCAGGGCTGGCACTCACCTGGACCCTGCCAGCTTCTCTCTTCCCAGCTCCACCAAGGTGAGTGGAAACTGGAGTGACACTGCCTGGCTGGTCCCCAGGGGCTCTTTCTGTATCCTCCTCTAGTGCTTTCAGGCAAAACATCGGGAGGTGATTCCCCATCCCTTGAAACTGCTCTCCCAAGCAAGGCCAAGAGCTCCCTGAAGGTCAAGACCTTAGAAGAAGCATGTGTTGGGTCTTCAAGAAAAACAAATCCTTGGTTTCTGTTGCTTTCCCTCTTCCAAGTAATTTGGGGAGATACTTTTGTAGGGCAAGGAGCTTATTTTCAGCTGCTGGGTCTGGGTTGCCTTGTGTGACAAGCACCAAGTTAAAGCTGGTAGATGGGATTTCTTTGGGTCTTGAGCTGTTTCTCCTTGAGTGGCAGGAAGAGGTTACAAGCTTGAGGGAGGATGCACTCAGAAACCAGTCTTGTTAGTTACCTTCTACTGCTTTTCCTTTTTCAGTAACAGTTTGTTCTTGGTACAGCCCTACCAAAATGCAATTACTGTGTGAGAAACCTTTAAGGCAATAAATGACTTGGTATGTGTGTGATTGGTGTTTAAAAGGTCAGCGTTATTTAGTGGTGGTGTTTGCCAGTGACTGTCTTGCTAATTGGGAGAATTTGATCGAGGTCTTGATGAGCAGGTGGGATCAGATGATCTACAAATGTCTCTTCCAACCCAGACTCTTCTGTCCTTTAAGCTGTTCAAATCGGGTACTTAATCAAATAAATGAAGATAATTGAAAGAGACATTTTAGACAGGTGAATTTATTTCGATACATTTTTTTCCCACATATGTCCTGTGTTTAAAATCCTGTGTAGAAAGGTTCTTTTCATGTCTAAGGTACTTTTCCCTTTTTTCCTGCCAGTACATACAATACCTTCAGGTCCTTGCCTTGCTGGAATCTGCTGGCTGTGTTGACTGACAGGAAGTCACATGCTGTAAAGCTGTAACCCACACTCAAACCAACCTGTTACCCTGCCTCAGCACCGAAATCATGTGAGGAGGAGCTCTGGCTAATGGGCTAATATAAACAGTGGTTTGGTCACCTTATGGCCACCACTTCCCGTGCTGTACTGTCCTTCTTCTGCAGTTTCTTCAATTTCCTTGCGCTCCAGCCAGCTGCACCCCTGCTGTAGGTGATGGGCTTGAACATCTTAGGTGAAGAAGAAAGTTCTTAAATGAGGAAGAAATGTCTTTTTTTATGTCTCTGGCTGTGGACAAGCTTGTTGTAGCAAGAAAAGGAACTTTGTACTCACAATTTTGTGGGTGCACGTAGTTTTTGCTTGGGAGAAAGGGGGGGGGTCATGATGCAGCTTGTCCAACTGGGAAGCTGATGTTGGAGCTGTGTTCCTGCAAACATTGAGGAAATATGCTAAAATATCTTTGTGTGTGTGGAAGAGATGTGATCAGTAATTTGAAGGAACTTGGCCCTTTTTTTTTTTTAAATCTAGTGTGCAAAGCAAATCAAAAGGTCAAAAGGAAGGACTCCACTTAAAATTGCTGTCTTTGCCCTGCCTGAAACCTTGATTTATTTTTCTTTTAATAGGACTTCTTTTTGTTAAAAGGCAAAAAAGATATATTTGGATTTGGTCAAATACTTGGGCATTGCTTTAGCTACCTTCACAAGTTTGTAAATGTACCATATATAAAAAGTGTCCAAATCTAGTCAATATGCAGACGCTCTCATTGGGTGTGCCAAATAGAGCAAAAAAAATTGTAATTCATTTATTAGGTATGCCTAACAGCCGTTTGTATTGAAGGAGGAATTCAGTGGCTATCAAGCTTGTCAGAATTGTAACCAAATGAGTTGAAATTATTAGAAATAATTCCTTCTGTGCTCAGTTCCCCAGGCGGTAACAATAGGAATTCTAATCACATCCCCAACTGGGCTCTCTCCGGCTGTAACGGTATCCTCTCACTTCTCAGCAGAGGGGAAGATTGGTAAAACTAGGCCAGAACAGTTCCTTTATTGAAAAAAAAAAAAAAGACTAAAAAGACTTCAGTTGTAAAAGCCAAAAAAAAGGAAAGGAAATCTGCATTACATTTCAGTTGGTTCCATTTCACTTTTCTGTTGGGGTCAGTTTTTATGTTTGTAATTGTGGCTGGTTATTTTGGGGTATGAACTTGACAGGACAAGAATAAATGCCAGTAAACAACACTGGAATGACTCAATTTCAAAGATTTTTGTCCTGCCCAGTTGTGTCTTCCCAAACTACTTTGTTGTTAACTTCATGCATGTCCCCACATAATACCTTGAACGGGGTTTGTGGCACGATGAGAGAAACAAAATGCAAATGTTTCTCAATCTTGATGTTTTTATTAGTAGAGAAATCTTTGAAAACTCTGTCCTTCTCGTAGCTATAATTTTCTGTGTGTTGTATCATCGTTCTTGATTCTAATGAGCGTTAGTGTCCCCATCTCCTGTCTGTTGGTCCCTTTGTGCAGCGTGGTGTGACTAAAGGAGCTACCACCTAGTGTCAGGGAAGATGATGTGTGACACACAGGATGTTCCAGTGGCTCTTGGTCCCATGGAGAGGGATGTTGCCTGATGCTCTAACCCCTTTGGTGATGGGAAGGGAAAGCTCTGACTAAGCCAAGCCACGTGTTATGTTTCTTGAAAAAAAAAAAAAAACTGGAAAAAAAATTCCTGCATTTTGTTTTACATTTCTGCCCAGCAGCTGATCCTGTGTTGCTGGTGGTGTTTCATTCATGCCGAAGGGAATTCTGAGTTGGACAGAATAGCTGTTTGTGTGTTCATCCTGTCCCTCCTCCACGTGTCCTCCTTCCCTTCTGCTGCCGTGTCCTGCCTTGTGCAGCACTCCCTATTGTGGAGAACACCCGACCAAAACGCCTTACAGAAGGGAATGATTTTCCTGCCAAATTTGTGCAACAAAACATGTGGGCAGCTTCAAACTATTTCTGTTTCAGAACCAGCTGGTGGTGTGCACTTTGGGCCGCTTGCTCGCCATGTGTTATGCTCAGTAGCCTCCGTGAATGATAACATCAATTTGTGTGTCCTTTTGGTGACTGTGGACCCGATACCTGAAACGCACGTGTCTGAGTATGCTCAGGAGCAATCAGAATTGAAAATCTGAGAAGAATTTGGTTTTTACTGGGAACAGTGAGGAAGAAGTATGCAGCTTAGGGGAAAAGGAGTGGTGATGCTCCTGAGCATCATTCATTGAGGGCAGTGAAAATACCGTTCATTTAAAATAATTATCTTTAATTTTTCAATATTTTTTTCCAAGGCTTTTATTCACTGGTGTTGCCTTACAGGATAAAAATGGTTCTGGAGGGAGTATAGGTTATACATAGTGGGCAAAACAGGCAGACTGGAGTGGGAGGCAAACAGCTTTTCTTTCTCGCTGTGCTGGGAGCGATGGATGTCTGCCATTGACGTGGCTTTCCCTCTAAGAGAGGAGTGCAGGCAAAGAGACAGCCTGCCACCATGGAGGGGACAGACGGGGAGGCCTTGGGAGCGTCTTGTGTGACAGAAGCTTTTGTAGCACACAACAGCATTTCTTCAGTCCCTGATGGTGTTTTGGACTCCTCCTTTGGATTTGTACCCTCTCCCACGTGGTGGCAGCGAAGGCAGGGAGGGAGCTGGTGGGTCCCATGGCTCACCTGGGGCTGAGAAGGCCTCTGCCATCCTTCATTGCCTTTGCTTCATCACCCCAGTTTTGCCACCCCAAGTTTGGTTTATCATCCTTTGTTTGGCAATTTTCAAGTTTGGGTGTTGTTGCTGAAGCTTTATGCAAACTTCCACATCAGCTTCTATCAAAAAGAGAAAATGAGATGCTTTGGGGGGAAGTTTTTTACTGCTCAGTATGTTCCATTCGCAAATGCAGCTTTTGGTACTCACCTTCATTACTGTGCAAGGGATTGGGTAAAAAGTCTGTGATGGTTATATAAATATTGATGCAACTGCCACAAGCTTCTCATTACTATGTAATAGAAGCATGTAGTTTGTGATCTGTGTTCAGAAACGCCCTGAGCACTTTGACCAACACGTTAAAGTAACCAACTGGGAGTTCTTGCAGGTTGGTTCCACCAATGCAGGCTTGTGCAAAGCCCACTCACTGCTCCTGGGACCCCCAGTGCAAGGAGCTGTTGTGCCTCTTGTGCCAGGCCGTGTGGCTGGGCTGCTCCTGGTGCTCCTTCTTGGAGGGAGGTTGGTTTCAGGCAGGACAGTTCATGTAGGTGCCTTGTGTATATTCTTGATCTTGATCAGAAAAAGAGGAGGGGGAAAAAAAAACCAAACCAAAACCTTGTGAGTGTCTTTGCTTCTTACTTTGTGGTAGCCTGATGGTGTACAAGGATTTTAAAAGCTTTGAGCAGCAGCACTTGACACTGAGCTTTTGGGGAGGAGTTTCCTAGAGAAGGGAGACGTGGTGTTTGAGTTAATAAAGCCGTACATCAGGAGATGGGAGGTTTAGTCCTGAGGGTAGCAGTAGCTTGTTGTGACATAATGCAAACTATTTAATCCTTTATTTCTCTTCCCATTATTTCTCTCGTCCCATGATCTGATCAATCTATATATCTCTGTGTGTGTGGATGAAAAAATGTGGACAAACATAGATCATTTGCCTTCTGATACTGTTGAAGCAAAAAGCTGTGGACTTGCTAGCTTGTCTGTGTGTCAGAAGCTTCAGGGGATGGAGGTCTTCCTGTGTCTTTGTAGTAATCTCTCTTCTGTGAGGGGGGTTTGTGGTATAAATGGTCACATGAGCTGCTCTCTGGTTGGGGGTTAAGTTTGGCTTTAAATCAGAGTTGGGAATAACTCAGTTGACAAGAGTTGGGGAACAGGAGCAAGCTCCTGGTGGGAATTGTAGCTGATTTCCCCTGGCTGTAGTGGCTTGCAGATGCAGGGAGGAAGGAAGCCAGGCTGCCGAGGCTCATTGCTGCAAGTCCTGGCCGAGGAACACTTTCTGGCAGATTCAGCAGAACAAAGCTGAAGCATCTTTTCGTGAAGACTGGGAAAGTCGGTGATTTCCCTCTTTTTAGCCTTAAAAATGGAGCACGCTCTGCTAGGCAGAACTCCCACATCGCAGGGTTAGTGGAGGCTTTCTTTTTGGAAATTTATTTCGAATGGGCATCGGATTCTGGTGTTTGATACCACATTTTTGAGAGTTAGGAGGGTGGTCTTGCCTGCTGTTGACACGAATAGCTATAAATGCCTGTCCTCTTTTTCCTCTGAATGTGCACAGTTTGCTAAGTTTGGCGGTTTCCCTGGCATGGACTACAGAGAAGCTGCTTTGGGTCATCTGAGGCCTGGCCTCATTGCAAGAAATAAGCATGTGTTCAAATCTGAGAACTGCTCTTGCATTAAGAGACTTAAACCGTGCTGTTAGAAAAGCTGGGTGAAGGCAAGGCCCCCAGCACTGTTTCTGCTTGGAGCTTTGCTGCTGCTGGCTCTGTCTCCACACGAGTTATGGTGTGGTGTTCCCATTGTTCAGCTCTGCTGACCTACAGTCCTTAGAATAACAACTTGTTTCAGCTGGAAATGGATGGGTGTGCGCTGTTCTGAGCTCAAACTCCAACAAAGTGCATCGAGCCAAAGTAATGGAAGAGGTGAAAAATAGTCCAGAAAAAGCACTTGGGAGAAGTTGGGCCACCTTTCGTTGTGCTGAGCTGCTCTGAACTCCCTCCTCGAAGGATTAGGGAAGGGTCTGGTACAACAAAGCCTGAGAGTGACAGAGAAACGTGTTGCTTATTGAGCTCTGAAAAGAAAGCTCGAGATAATTCTCCTTGCAGGCTCTGCAGGCAGCAAACATGTGGACAAGCCCCTGGAACTCACCAGTGATAAAATAATAATTTATCATTGGGCTTTCAGGCTTAGCTCTTCTAGAGGTAGCAGAGTTGAAATGTGTTTGTGCTTTTAAAGCTCAGGGTTGCATTAGATATGTATTTTTTTTTTAAGTTTTCACTTTGTCCTCAGGTGTCATTTAAAAGGAGAGTGGTTCAAGGTTCTGTGTCAGCTGACATGGATCTCTCATTGTAGCAAGGCGCTTCCTCGTGGGCTTGGAAATGCTTGTATTGAGACTCCATCCATTCAGTCTATCTATGGAGCGTGTAGTCGAGGCAAAAGGGGAGTCTGGTGGAGAAAGAACGTGACCAACTGTTAGAGAAGGATTTTCTCTTTCTTGAGAGCTCACCTTCCTTAAACAAGGCTTAAGAGAATAAAGAGTCCCTTGAAAGTAGGGCAGAGAGGACTAGGACGCAGCAGAGCAGAGCAGGACTGTGCAGGCTTTTCTTGGTAGTGTCGCATCATTCGGAGACTTTTAGCCTTACTGGGAGCAGAGGTGCTCCGGGGGTAGGTGGCCACCATCTCCTGCTAAGAACAGAGCTGTGCTTAATGTACTTCTCAGTTTTGTCATTCAGTATGTAAAAACTGGGAAGTCTTTCATTCAGCTATGTTGTTCTGTCCTCCTTGGGTTCTCTCTAGTCCTTCCTTCCTACTACTAGATCCATGGAAGCTGGTCATGTTGTCATGAAGGGTCAGCCTGTGGTGATGCTCCTCAGGATATGCTTTAGGTGCAAGCTAAATCGAGAAAGATACAGAGTCCTTGAGCTGCCCTTCAGCAGGAGCAGAGGTGGAAAAGCTCTAAAATGTCATCTGTGTAGCTGATGAGGCTTGTCTTGGAGAGCTTGTGGTGGAGATTGGATGGAGAATCGTCTGGGTGGTCAGAGGCAGCGTAACCCCTCTAAGCTTTCTCCAGCTGTAAGGAGCAGGCTCTGCTTTTGTGGCCCTGTAAGTAACTTGATAAGTAGCTTAAGTGATGCTTAGCTCAGGTACTTGGGAGAGTCTTAGGGGCTGCAGGTGTTGTTCAGGTGTGACATTGGGGGATTTCGATGAGGAGGGGAGAGGGTGGTTCTGGGAAGTTCAGTTGTCATCTCTTCTCCCCTTGTTATCTTGTCCCCTTAACTGTGTCTCCCAAACTTGTGTTAGTTGGGAGGACCTTACTTGCTAAGGGCAGCAAAACCAGCCTGCTCCGGGCCAGGCTGCCTGGGCTTACCCGGCAGGTGTCGGCGTTATTCTGTAGAAAACCCTTTCTCTTTGGTTTTTGCGACAGTACAGGACCAACCTGTGTTATAGGGGTTATGTCTGTTGGTGGCTTTGATGTGGAGCAGCACATCCCGGGGCTGGTCTGGAGACAGCACCAGTTGGAGTTACTCACACACTGGCTAGAAAGTTTTGCTCCTGTGCTCGATTCCCCCCACCCCGAAGGAGATGATTTTCATTAAATGGTCACGTTCAGCATTTTGTGGGGTTTGGGGGGACAGTGCAGGTGCTTACCTGTGATCACGTGCTTGCATTTTTAATGGTTAATAAAAAGCATTGTATGAAGCTGAGCATTCAGAAGCACCATGGCAGGCAGTTTAAGAGTAAGTGTTTTGCTGATATTTTGGGGGAGTGATTTTATTATTTTTTTTTTTTATCTCCTGTTATTCATGTCAGAAACTAAAACTTGTATTTTTTTTTTTTCCCCACATAGATGTGAAACTGGGGCAGGGAACTTAAGATAATGAGTTGAGGTGTTGTTATTTTTACGCTGGCATGAAATTTTTCTCACCTGAACAATTGGAGCTGACTAGCAGCATAAATTTGCTCAGTGTGGAAGTATGCCAAGTGCTCGGAATGAGATTAAAAAAAAAAAATAATTATTAAACTGAAGGTGTTTTCCCTTGTAGATTCACAACCTTCTTGCAGGTGTAGGTGTCGTTCTGCCGGTGTGTCTGGTGGTGGTGGTGGTGGTGGTGATGCTGGGGATCTGGATGCCAGGGGAGAGGAGGGAATTTTCCTGTGGATCCATCAGCCCCTGTCTCGTCACCAGGAGCACACTGCAGTAATAATGCAGGTGTCCCTGCAGCAGGGGCTCCGGCGGTGCCAGTCCTCGGGAGGCTGTAATGCCATTTCAGCAGCATGGGCTTCTCGCTCTCCTCCTTCCTGCCTTCCTCCCTTCCTCCATCCTCCTTGTTATTTTTTTTTTTTCAGCAGCGAGAGAAATGGTGTGTATAGTTGGTGGAATAAAATGAAAGAAGATACCAGGGAGATGTTCCAGCTGCCAAACTTCACATTTCTGCTGAGTCAGGGCGTTTAGCTTTGGGGAGGGTCATGGCATGTGTGAAAGGCAACAGATCTGATTATACATCCTGGATAATTGGAGGCAAAGCTCTCTGTACAGGGAAGGAATGCTGCTGGAAGGCTCGGGATCTGTGGTGACAGTGCTGCTGTCACAGCTGGGCAGGGCAAGGGAGAATCACTCGGCTTGTTTCTGTTTCAAAACAGATTTGAAGAAAAACCACAGAAACTGTAAGGTTGGCATTGAGTAGGCAAAGCAGTCTGCTTCCCTTGGCTGCTGCCTGCGCTTTCCCTCTCAGGAACCAGGAAGCTGATCTTTATCTAAAGAAAATGGTGTCTCCTGTAAATACCCAGCAAACGGCTGTCTCGTTTCAGAGCTAAGCCATAGAAACGAGGTGGTTGTGACGTCCTGCTTTGTCCCCACAGAGATGGCAAGTGATGCCAGGGGCTCGTCTTCAGTCAAGGTTTGAATGGAATTTTTAATATAACACATTATTTATGCTGTGAAGATCTACATCTTAAAATGGCTTGAAACTTGTGTTAACTAAGTGGTAATTTCACCAGAACACATGTAGCCTTAGGTGGGAAGACAAAACCATATGCCTGGCTGAAATACTTTGTTTGATAAAGTCAAAATCTGTGCCCACTGTTTTATTTCAAGGCGTGTGTAAGTTGATTGCTTTGTCTTGATGTTTCAGACCGGAGTATTTTTTCCAATAAACTGACTTCCAACTGAGGTGGCTTAATGTATTTTGAAGGAGTAAGAGGGTGGTATCCCGAGGGCTAAAAGGTAGGAGGGTCTGGGAGAGCAGGCACAAAGTTCTTGTGGGACATGTGAGGGGCTGAAAAAATTCCTACATTTTTTTATACTGAGCTGACCTGTGACTGAGATGAATAAAAAATGCTGTGTGGGCCTTATGGAGGAGCTTTAGAATCATCAGTGTTTTGCCTTTCTAAGATTCCAGATGATTTCTTGATGCTTACAGTTAAAAGCTGCACAGAAAGACTTTAATAGCCCACTAAGGTTAAAAACACAGTGGAATTGCACAGATTATGGTGATTTGCAGAGTTTGGGGATTGCCTATTTGTATGTTACGCTTTAGAATGCCAAAGTGAACAAAAATGGTGCTTGAGATACTTGGCCCGGTTTGCCACTCTCCAAATATGTTGTTGCTTTGTTGTTTGCTTCTCACCTCATGAAGCCCTTGGTGTGTTGAATGCTTAAATGTAAGACATGAAAAATACCTACTGATGTTGTGCAAAGAAAATGTAACTAGTTATTAGTTAGAGCTGGACTTGTTCTAGCACTTGGAAATGTTTTATTTCCTCTTGTGTGTTCCGTTTGCAAGGTAATAGTATAAAAGCTGCTATTTCTGTGTTAAACAGTCTCATAGGGTATATTCATGAAGTCAACAGTGGAAAAATATTTTATTTTTAAAGAAATGCTCATAAAAGTTGTATGAAGGTGGAGATGGATATTCTTTTTTTCTTTGGTGCAGTGTTTTGCACTAACTTGGAACAATTTCCCAGCAGTCCCCGTGGCTGGGGATCGGCAGACGCTCGGTGGAACTGATCAGCAGCTAAAAATACTGGGGGGCCCGTTTTTCATGTGAGAATGAGCAGAAGAAAATCCTGAGGGGCTCCTGGTGCCAGAGCCCAGGGGTGTTTATTGGCTGGTGTGGGATGGTGGGGACATGGAGTGTGTGTGCCCTGGCCTGGTGTCCCCTCCTGCCTGGCCTGTCCTGTCCTGCACCAAACCTGGGGGTGACAGCACTAATTAGCTCTCTGCCATTAGATGGGAGAGCTAAAACTACTCCAGAGTGAAAGCAGGGTTATCTTGGCTGTGAGTTGGTAGAGCACGAGGGGAACACAGTGAAACTCTGCTGTTTACATGAGCAGTTCCTCGTGTAAATGGGGATTAAAGCTCCTCGCTGTGTGGGTCGTTTTAGCTGAGGAATCTGAAGCTTCCCTGCTCTTCAGGCTGGAACTTGTCAATGTAGTGGGACTGCGGTTATTAACTCACCAGGTAATAAATAGTTATTGTTTCAGCCTGAGGATGGCTCTGCCATACCCCATGGTCTTGAAAATCCTTGATAAAATTTGTAGTGTCTTTATAAACCTTTCATGCTCTCCAAATATTTTGAAGCTGGGAATAATCAACCGTTCCGGCACTTGCAAATTGGCAGCAGGGCCATCTGTACTCGGTGAGAAATAAGACAGGAGGACTGATGGGTAAGGTCTGGTCGAGGGGGTCTTCCTTGTACACTGGCTTCTTTGGAAAGTCTTGACTTTCATGCCATCCATTTGGAACCTTTTGGGTATCAAACACCCAAGGCCCAAGTGCCAAGGTAAAAATTTAGCAAATTCTACACTTGTCATCGGTGCCTAAAGGATACAAAAGTCATAGGAATCACCTGGCAAAAGCTGAGAACCAAATCAACAGAAAATAGGGGGAAGTCCCAAGAAGAAAAATATAAATTTATTATTTAATAAAAAGTGGTTTTGCGGCCTTTTAAAATACTTGTTTGAGGTAGTGTCGTTCATCCAAATCAGGCTTCTGTTGTTTTCCGGAGCTTAAAAACGCTGCAGCACAAAAAGGGTTCATCCTGTGATGTTAAGGAGCTGCTTTGCTGTTTCACAGCCTTCCAGAGCTGCTGCTTGAGACCCAACTGCCAGACGCTTAAACTGCATGTCACCGTTTACTCGATACTTTAAGAGCTGTTTACTACTTTGCTTTTTTTTTTTTAGTGTTTCTTTATGTAAGATAGAGAAATATTATATTGGCTGTTTTTCTTTTATAAACAATGGCTGAAACACAGCCGGGAGCTCGTGTTGCTACCGGGGAGATGTTTCTGGATGTCTGGCCATGGGCGCTTCTCACTTTCTCAGGAACAAGTCTTGGGCCTGGGCTAATGCCAATCTCTGCCTAAATGGACCAAACAATTAATTAAGCAACTCTTTACCACCCTCCATCTCTGCCCATCCACTTTCAGATGGCACATGATACGCTAATAAGTTGTTAATTTTTGTACTTCATATGGAATATAGGGTCTTGAGTATTTCCTCTGTGCTGATTTCTGACTCCATGCTGGAAGGCAGTAGCACATACTGCTGGAGACAAGTTCCAAAGAGAAAGATCCGGGGGCCCTGGTAGACAGCAAAATGACACTGAGCAAGCAGAGTGCTCTTGTGGCCAGGAAGGCCAATGGAATCC
>BJBW01007272.1:0-16126 GCA_004320125.1 Scolopax mira
CGCCTCCCTTTGCGTCGCCTCCGGGGAGCTGCGCCTCCCCTCGCCTCGACTATGAAAAGCTGCACCTCTGCGGAACTGCGCATCCCCTCACCTCTGTAGCCTACTGTAGTGCCGCCTGGGAGGAGTTCTTCATTCTACAATACTTTGTATTGTATAATTTCTTAGGGATTGTGTATTATTTATTGTATGCTTCATCTTGTATTTTGCCTTGTATTTTTTTTGTGTGTAGTTTCTGTTGTTTTTTACTGTACTGTTACTGTTTTTACTGTTTTTTACTTCTGTATTTAATCTGAATTGTTATCATACCATACTAGTTGTTAGCATTGGTTAGTGTTAGTGAGATGTGTTAGGTTTTTCAGGATGGTATTTATTGTATTTTATGTATTGCATTGTATGTATTGTGCTCTTTTTATGGTATGTATATGAGAATAAGGTATGTCTTGTATGGTCGTGATTGTCTTTGATGTATTTTACTGAAGGGCATGGTAGTTGTGTGATATGGTAAGTATTCCCTTCTGGTTTGTATTCGTTTGTATCTGTTGTATTTTTTGTATCATATGAGTCGTACTGTTTTGCCCTGTATGGATTGGAGTGTATTTTTTATTGCATTTTGCCCTGCTTTGTATTGTCTTTACTGTACTTCTAGTAGGTCCTGTTTTGCCTGTGTTTTGTCTTGTTAAATGTGGTGTGCTATTTTGTAGTGCATTTTATGTCTCGTCCCTGCTGTATTGCACGTTATTTATGTCACATTTTGTCTTCTACTTCTTTTTGTCTTGTAGGTCTTGTCCGTCTCCTATTGCGTGATATTTTCTGTGTTGTATGATATTGTATGTGTTGCAGTCTTGTATGGTCTGTCTTGTACTCTGCTGGGTGTTGCAATGTATTTATATTGCGTTGTCTGTCTTGTAATGTATTTTGTATGTTCTGTATGGTACTGTCTGTATTTGATGGTGTTCTATTTTACTCTAAGTCTTGGCTGTGTTTTGTAATGTCTGGTATTTGGTATTGTCTGTATTATTTGGTATGTGTTGCAGGTATTGTCACTTGGATTGTCTTTGGGATGGCCCAGTATTCTCGGTGTGATGTTTTCTTCTATGTTCTAGTGTGTTCTTTGTTCTCTTGTAGCTACTGCCCTCTATGGCACCGTCTGTGCATATTCTCTGTATTTTTTGGTATGTCTTATATTTTGTATTGCCTTGAGCTTGCATTTTGCTGCGAATTATAGGTATAGCCTGTATTGTATTGGTTGGGTTGTTTGTGTTTCCTGCCCTGTAGGTCTTGGGTGGTATTTTGTATATTGTTTTGTGTGTCTTGCATGACATGGTATGGCATTTCTTGTAGATATTTTATATGTCCTACTAGTTCCATTGTACATAGGCATATGTCACTTCTGTTCAGGCATTTTTTTTTCCTGTGCCAGATTTGTATAGTGTGGTTTGTACAATCTTGCTCGTATTGTACTCTACTGCTTGTATTGTCTGGTGTGCCTTCCTTGTGTGGTTTCGGCCGTTTCTGTTCTTCCCTGTGGTGCCATGTGGAGCCCCTGGCTGCCAAGGGGCGGAGGAGCCCCTGGTGGGGCCAGCCCTGAGGAGCCTTTTGCTGCAGTGCCCCAGAGGAGGCCTTTGCAGGGCCATCCCTTTGCCAGTGCCACCTGCGAGGAGCCCTTTGCAGTGAGACTCCAGAGGAGCCCTTTGCTGTGATTGCCTGGAGGGGAGCTCTGCTGCAGTGGAGTCCTTCACCTTCACCATGGTGCCACAGAGGATCCCATTGTCATGCTTCGTTGGAGCAGCCCATTAGCATGCCACACCAGAGGACCCCTTTGTGCCTCTCCACCAGAGGAACCATCGTCACGCTGCACTGGAGGAGCCCTTCATCTCTCCTTCATGGAGGAGCCTTTCAGCACAGCGCCCCAGAGAAGCCCTTTGCTGCAGTGCCGCAGAGGAGCACTTCAGAGTGCCAAGCCTGACGAGCCCATCACAGCGCTGCCCTGGAGGAGCTCATCTCCATGCCTTCCTGGAGGAGTCCATCCCATGGTGCTGTCCCTAGGAGCTGCTGGACGCAGCGTGCCAGAGGAGCCCTTTGCAGAGCTGCCTCCCAGGAGCCCATCATGCTGTGTAGCAGAGGTGCCTATCGTCCTCATGGCATCCTGGAGGAGCCCATCATGGCATTGCCCTGAAGGACGTGCACTGTGAATGGTACGTATGGTATATATTGTCTTCCTTGTGCTGTATGCATTTTGTCTGTGGTAGGTATTCTGTAGTCTTGTGTGGTCTTTTTTCTATTGTGTTATATGTCTTGGGTGACGTGGTGTGGTATTTATGTCTTCTCTGTTACACTAGTTGAATGGTCTGTAGTTTCTGTAGTCTATGGTATGGTGTTTATTTTTTCCTTTGTGTGGTATTGGTTGTGTTGTAGTCTGTTGCTT
The DNA here is from genome assembly GCA_004320125.1 of Scolopax mira. Taxonomy (NCBI): domain Eukaryota; kingdom Metazoa; phylum Chordata; class Aves; order Charadriiformes; family Scolopacidae; genus Scolopax; species Scolopax mira. The sequence continues at coordinate 2,426 of BJBW01007272.1, forward strand.
GTATTGCCTCGTGCATCTTGCTTGTGTGGCTTATACTGTCTCTTTTCTTCCTTGTGCTGCCCTGGCCAAGCCCATGGTTGCAGCAACGTGGAGGATCCTTGGTGGGGCCAGCCCAGAGGAATCTGTTGCGGTGTCGCTTTCGAGGAGCCTTTTGCAGTGACATCCCAGAGAAGCCCTTCATGGCGTGGTGCCAGAGGAGCCGGTGCTTGCATTGCACTGGAGGAGGAGGCCTTTGTATTGCTGCCCTGGAGGCCATTTTCTGCGTCTCCCCCATGGATCCCTTGGCTGTGATGCCCTGGAGGATCCCGTCCTGGTACCGCACCAGAGGAACCCATCGGTGTGTGACGCTGGAGGAGCCCATGGGCTGTGTGCCATCCTGGAGAAGCTCTTCAGGCTGTTGAGCCTGGAGGAACCTTCACCAGAATGCGCTGGCAGAGGCCGTAGTGTAGCATTGGCCTTGTCTGCCTTCTATGGTGTGGTCTGCATTGGCCGGTGTGGTGTTCCCAGTATTGTGTTGTATGTCTTACATAGGATCTTTCTTGTACTTTAGGGTAATTTGTCTATATTCTACTTATGCATTGAGTTCAGTTGTATGCAGTTGATGCTATGGTGTTTCTTTGACTGTCTAGATGGTACATATTGTATGGTCTGTCTGGTTGTGTTATTTCTCTTGTATTTGTCATTCCTTGCACCGCCCAGGAGGAGCTGATGGACACAGCATGCCGGAGGAGCCCTTTGCAGCTCTGCTCCCCAGGAGTTTCTAGTCTTGCATTGTATGTCTTGTATGATATGTTATGGCCTTTCTTGTACTTAGGGTAATATACCCAGGGCAATATTGAATCCTTCTTTGTAGCACGCTGGAATTTGTCCTCCTCCTTTCTGCCGAGTTGTTCTTGGAGTCATTCATCATGCCCTCCCAGAAAAGTCATTCCCACCCCATTTTAGGGCTTTATTTACTGTCCAAGTCTTTTGGTTTCTTCTTTACTTGGGATTTTTTTTTGTGTGTGTGTGTGCCTCACCACATGGTTCTGGAGGAGTCTTTCAGCACTTGCTTTTTTTTGGTAGCACTTCCTTGCCTTGTTTTTTTGTGAGTTCTATACCTTTTTAGGGCATTGTACCTTTTTTCCTGATTGTATAATGCCTCGTGTATTGGAGTGCTTCATGGCTCTCTCCTGGAGCAGTCTTCACCCCCTGGCTGATTTGGACCACTTCAGCACCTGATTTTTATTGGTGTGCTTCAACACATGGCCCTGTAGTAGCCCTTCAGTGCCCTTCTAGCTGTTTCACTTGAACACATGAATTTTTGGAGCTTTTCACTTCCTGGCTTTTTCAGAGTGCTACATGCCCATGTATTACTGCTATGCCTCAATGCACTTCCTGTGATGCATGCTTTCCGTATGGTTCCTTACATATTTTTTCTCCTATAACCTGCAGATGAGCATGTGAATGAATTCCCATGCAGTTTTTATATTCCTCAATGTTTTTGAGCTCAGGGATGTCTTTTTCTGGGGAATGTTAGCATCTTTGTGTCTTGTCTTCTGTCAGTTTTACCCAGTCCTGGTTTTGAGGATGATGACTTTGTGCTTTGAGCAACGTTGTACTTGGTGTTGGTACTAACTGTTCATGGTTTGTTGGTTTTATATCAGGGTTTTTTTGCCTTGTTCTCTTGTTCTGGATGCTATTAGGAAGGTCCCTTTGTAAGCTTCAGTGTTCCCTGTCTCATCAGTGGTGTGGGGCTTTTCCTGGCAACATGTTAGGGTAGAATCTGTAGAACAGAATCCTAACAGAGCAGAGTGTAAAAGAGAAGAAGATCTCTGGTAAGAATGAGGGAGTAGTGTCTATCTTGTCTCAATTCTGCTTTCTTCTGCTCAAGGTTTGCATTTTTTTCAGCACAGATGATATTGAATGTTTGGAAGGGGGTAGCCCAAGCACCCAGCCCAAGCCCTGCTGACACGGGGATTGTGAGGGAGAATGTAGACACCAGAAGTGCTGAGTAGATGCCTAGCTGCCCGAGTGCCAAAATCTGAAGCATCTCTTGCTGCTTGTGAGAGGCATGGGAGCCCTGGGAATATCTGCATGTCCCTGTCACCAAGGTGGGTGACCTGGCACAGTTTTCAGGGCTGTGCAGAAGGCATGTGATACTGTGCTGCAGAGGCAGCAGCTGGAGGGTGCTGTTGCTACAGGAAAGGCTGCCAGGCTGGAAGAAGCAGCACATTTAGGTCTGAGTCAGTCCTCAGGGAAAACTCATGTCCTGACTGTTGTGGTTCTAACTTGGTCATCCTCATTTCGTAGAGGGACAATGATTGGAGTTTCTTTTCCTGCTGTTGCTTTATTAAAACACATACTTTGTTTTCTCAGTGTCCATGCTGGGAATAACTGCTTTTTTGTCTCTTAATCCTCTCTAAGCCATTCAGGCTACCGTTTTAATTTCCAGTTACACCTGTTTTTATGTTTTTCAGAGAAACATTGTGAAGGAGCAGAGACTGGATTTTGCCTTCAGTTATCCCTGGAGGAGCTGCTGCAGAAGGAAGCAAGTCCAAGTTTTAGAAGCTATTCTACAGGAGGACAGCTGAGCAAGAATCTGTCACGATAGCACTACATTTTTACTTTTGGCAATAAAAACTGGAGCAGGACACATCTGAGACATGGTGGCATCTGGTTTATTGACTGTGTGGTTATATAAACTAGCAGCTCTCAGGAGAATGCCGTGCTCTCACCCCCTCCTCATCCTTGACACATCTCACAGCTCCTGCACTGGAGCTGATGGTGGGCAGCTGGCAGCTACAGAGGTCTCACTGCAGTTTTTACTGCCTTCCAGTGGGTAAGAGCTTGTGCTGGAAGGGGCTGCTTCTCCTCCATGGCTGATGCTGCCATTCTTCCAGCTTGTGCTTTTCTTTCTCTGTTGAAGCATGGCTCTTGCAGAGCTCCAGGTAGGTGCAATCCATATTCAATTACCTCACTAAGTGTTGCCATTCAATGTAAGTTCCTGCAGGGAGGGGCTGGCCAGAAGGCAGTAGGGTACCCTCACCTGACAGGGAGCCAAGGGAGCACCCATCTCTGGAGCACCTGTTGGCACCTACGCTCCCTAGCCTGTGTTTTATGGGTAGAAAGAAAAAGCCTTTCTGTTGATTTTTTTCCCTGCACAACTCGTAAGCCGTGGGGCTTGTGAGGTCTGGACCCCTCCCTCGGCTGCTCTGCTTAGACTGTGTCCTACCTTTTTCCCCTTGTCTGAGGGAGACAGGGGAGTGTCCCTGCTGCACACTTCTGCACTTAAAGAGAGCTTTTAAATGACTTTAAGAGTCTTTTAAATTCTCCTTTTAAATGCAGTCATGGGTGGCAGGCAGGTCCTGGTCAATGGAGGAGACCATACCCTGTCACTCCCTTGATGAAATGAATTCTGTGGGGACAAAAAAGCTCCGTGGGGTTTCTGTCCCCATGCAATGCCCTTGGGCTTGTGCTGCCCTGGGCCCCTGGTTGCTGGAGCTCAGTTTAGGAGCAGGCTTTAGAAAGCGAAGCCTGTGACCAGCTTTGGGGTGTCTGGAGTTGGTGCAGACACAGGCTAAAGGCAGTGTGACTGCTTGGCTGCCCTGATCAGTGAACAGGGGACCACTCACCCTGCCTTAGTGGCAATTCCCCTCTTTCTGGGGATGCTACTCACAACAAATGCAGTTGATGGTGAAGCACAGCTTTTTCCCATGTCCTAGCCACTGGTTCAGGCTGAAACACTGCTTTGCTGCTGGGAAGACCTCAAAACATCAAAACATTGCAGATCCAAAACCCTAAATTCACAATAGGAGCTTTACCACCCTTCTCAGGGAGAGGGATGCAGTGATGGCTGAGAACACTGGGCAGGCCGGACCAGAAGAGCTCTTTTGGAGTTCTCAAAGTAATTTCTAGAATTTTAAAGCGATTCTTTTCCCTGGTTTTTGCTTGGTACTGTATTTGCGTGGTGGTGGTTGAGCTTTTTATAAAATAACAGCCTAAAAGGGATTTCTAGGTGTGGAAAACTGTCAGTCGTTTGGCTTTGTTGCACTAAGAAAGGTCTATGAAAAACAGATGGAAGGAGTACCAGGGCACTAATAACAGGTAGCATTACTGGCTGATCCCCAGTAACTAGTACATGTTTCAGAAGAAACCATGTAGAAACCAAGGAGAAATAGCAGAATTTAGCCTCGTAATGATGAAATAGTGCAACTTTATGGTTTTTTAAATTTCTTTGACAATCTGGGAAGCAAGTGGATTTAGTACTTACCCTTTTCAAAAACATCATTTTGAAGAATGACTTCAGAAATTGTTTTGCCTAACAGAGCAAATTAGGAGATTCTCTCCAACATGTTATTTTTTAAGAGCACCTAATGATGAGAGGATTTGAGCACTTTTGTATCCTTTTGTCATTAGATAGAATTGATCAACCTGGTAATCTTCTTTAGCAGAAATGGGATAATTCACATTCATCACTTGGGTAGGAAAATTCTGGTTAAGGGAAAAATATAAAACAATTCACAATGCTGATATTGACTCCATGTTTATTGTTTTATTGGCAGGATTTGCTGCTCACTTTAAATTCACAAATAGACAAATTATTTACAAAAGCCATTTACTCCAAAAGTAGGCAGTACCACATGCTTTAAAACAGGAAGCATTTGTCATCACAATAGAAAAGACGATTTCAATACACAAAGGTCTATGGTATCTTATGTGTAGTTTAAATGAGTAGGTATTACTGCTACTGTCACCTGCTTTCTCATGATTATCAGTTAAGAACCACCCACCCTGGTCTTGAACAAAATCAGAATAGTAAAAACAGCACTGGAGGAGGCAATGTAGAATTCACCTGAAGTTGTTGCCTCATGTTTGACCAGACAATGAGCTACTCAAGTCAACCAGTGACTGGCTTGCTGAAGCCTAGAGTCCATCTCCATTGCTTGCAGAAGGACAGCCTGTCTTAAGGTGGCTGTGCTATGTTGGCCCTACTTGTATGTTATTTTGAAGGTGTACATAGACTTGATAAGATACCTAGGCCTCGTTCAGCAGGGTGGATTTCTTTTCCCACTAACAACGCTATTCTTTTATATGGGTCTCACTGAAAAACAAGTTGAAACACATGAAATTCCATCTGAACAGAAGAAAACACTTTTTTACTCTGAGGGCTGTTGAACACCGGCACAGGTTGTCCAGGGAGGCTGTAGAGTGTCCATCCCTGGAGTCAGTCAAAGCACAACTGGATGCATTCCTGGGGAACCTGTTCTAGCTCACCCTGCTTGAGCAGAGGGTTGGACTAGACAGTCTGGAGACCTTGTTCACCACCTTTATGATTTTGTGATTCATCCTATGAAGAGCTCAGTGACTCAGGGCAGCAGAAGCTGGCCATAGGGTGCCGGGAGGTGAGAGAAAGGAACAGGTCCCTTCAGTATGTAACTGTGCCATTTCCAAATACATAATAAACAGAGTAATACTGCATAAAACTAGAGAGTGGAATGCTGATAAAATATTCTTAAATGAGGTGTCACAGGAAGAGACTTGAGGTTTTCACTAGACTATGAAGCAGTAGAGACTGTGCCTTTCATAAGAGCATGCTGCGCATTGGACAATAGAAAGCTGGTGGTCTGTAGACTTCAAAGAGCTTCATTAGGAAGGGTAAACTGAGAGGATAAAGAGCAACATGAAGCAACATGGGCATTTTTGTCATCCTTCCTCTTGTAACCAGAAGGAAAAGGACAGCAAATAGCTTGAAGGTATGAATGACAAGCTCAAATAGGTTAAGAGAGTTCTCTTAAGAAGAAACAAAGCGACATCATTGCTAGGATCAGCAACCAACTCTTCCATCATTGTAATATGCTTTAATGCATTCATAGACCTTTTTGTTAACTTACATTTTAAACAACTCTAAAATGAGTGTCTGCATCCAAATTTACAGATGGGTGAACTGAGCACAGCATCTGAGTTATGGGGTTATACATCAGTCCAGTGAAAAGAGTTCTGGTGGAAATGCACAGTAGGCTGCTTTTCAAGGACTCTCACCAATGGTTGGTATTCCCACAGCCAAGGGGCATTGTTTCCTTCTTACCCTCTCTCCAAAATATGTGAGATTAGAACTGCAGAAAATTCATTTCAGTTTTATGCAGTCCACCTCCTCTGTAACTGGCATTGCATTTGTTCTCAGGTCTAAATCTGTGCTCGATTTGCTTCCGTTGTATGTTGATCTCCATCTGAGCAACATGATCTTCTTGAAATACTTCATGGTGTTATTCTTTACAGTTACAAAACACATGGTGTTTATCATGCTGTTACTCATAGCAATGCATTCAACTATGTAAAAAGCAGTAAGATAATGCTTTTCTTTCACAAAGATGGTGGGGAAAAAGTCACGGACAATTGTGAAGCCATAGAAAGGTGCCCAGCAGAGAACATAGGCAGTCAGGATGCACATCAGTACCATAACGGTTTTTCTTCGGCATCGAAGCCTCTTTCTTATCTGTTCTGTCTGAAATCCTGGTACGGTTTTAAACCAGAGCTCCCGAGAGATCCTGGCATAACACAAGGTCATTGTAATCACAGGTGCAACAAATTCAATGCCAAAGATGAAGAGGAAGTATGATTTGTAGTACATCTGCTGGTCAACTGGCCAAATTTGACCACAGAAAATTTTCTCCTGGTTTTTCACTATAAATAGCACTGTTTCGGTAGCAAAGTATGCAGATGGAATAGCTACAAGTATGGAGACGATCCAGACCAAGGCGATTAGAAAGGTTGCTGTTTGATAATTCATGCGTGGTTTCAGTGGATGGACAATGGCCAGATACCTGGAACAGACAAAGACATTCAAAATGAAGTCTGAAAACGCTGGGAGTCAGAACACACTTCAAAATAACGAGTGGACAGAATTAAGCAGAAGGAAATTGCTGTCATTCTTAAAAAGGGAGCCTGACAAATTTGTCTATAAGGAAAGCTCAGAATATTTTCCGAAGTAGCAGCCTAGAGCTGAGTTCCTAAATCTGGGCAGAAACTCTGGAGCGAGTTTAATAGGGGTTGTTAAGACAGTGGGTACATTGCAATCTGAAAATCTGAGCATCTGGAAAAACTGAGGGGGTCTGGAGATGGTTTTAAGACCTCAGTCTTAAACTCCCACCTATTTACAAGATCGAACTGTAAAAGTTGTAATTTGTATCACAAAGTTTTTAACACAGGTCGTGTGTCTGGGAGTTACAGAAAGACTGGAAGCGAAGAAAGAGAAGTAATATTCCTATTAATGAGAAATACATTTGCAGGACCTAGCACAATGCACAGGTGATGTCATATCCAGGATGTGCCACGATACAGCATCTGGAAATCTTTTGGTGGACAGCACATGTTCAGGTGAGAGTTTGAAACACACAGTGCTATACACCTAGTCAGGTGCAGGTAAAAAACCAAACATGTAGAAACACAAAAGTGTTTTATTTAGGCAGAGAACTATTTAAATATACTTAACTTGTATTGTTATTATATGTGTATATCTCTCTCTCAAATATAAATAACTGGTTTTGTTATTTTCTTGCTTATCCATGGGGTGCAAAGAGCTGAAGCTAGTGAGTGGTTACAGATCAGTATGTTTTCAAGCCACCAACAAAGGACTGCGAATCCATTTTCTGCCCAGTCAAATTTTTATTTTGTCTGCTGGCAGTAACTCTTGCTAATTACTTAACACAGCACATTTAAGATTAATTTGCCAAACCTTAAAACTTGAGTTAGGTATTTGCACTCCTTATGACTGTAAAGCTGCAAGGTGTACTGCAGTGTTTCACAAAGAAGTGTGGAGAACTGGCAGTTCATTACTTCAAGGATCCATCAATTTTCCTGGATTCAGTTAAAAAGGGGCTAGAACCAAATGGCATTCACTCCGGGAATTTTTGTTTGGTTGGAGTTTGGGGGGGGTTGGTTTTTTAAGATGCTCTAGATGTAAGAAGAGCTTACATTAGACTGCCCTATCCCACAAAGATTAAGATATTTCTCCTAAAAGGAGATTTTTATCAGAGACACTTCATACCTCCCAGTACAATTGTATTTAACAGAAAGGACTGTTTCAAAAAATGGAATTTATCATTAATTCAGAAGCTTTTCTGTCTGTATACATTCTATCTATAGATAGCATGCACAGGATATGTTCATTCTACAATAAAATGTGAAGTCAGTGGTGCTTTTCACCAGCCAGATCTTGGAAGCAGATGCATTGTTCATCACTCTTAATAGTGCAGGCTGGATGTCAAGGGACAGCAGAATTACTCAGCCTCATTATTGAGCAGCTAAATGAGTATTTTTAGCTCAGGTCGTGTGGAAATAAGGTGCCATTCAGTCCATGGCACCCAGCTAAAGCTGAACCCCACAAAATATTTACAGTGTGGATATTGGACCCTAGCACAAACTCTTGCTTTTAAGATCCTCTCCTTTCACATTGTGTTATTTTCTAGTGTAGATGTGGCCTTAAATATGTGAAATTCCTATGTTTCATGTGAATAGACATCAAGGAAGATGAAAGCGACCCCTACCCGAGGGAAATCCTGTGGGACAGGCTTACCCTCTCTAAACAGGTGAGCCCTTTTGAATGATCTAAGCATGGGAAGACTTTTGTTAGAAGCCTGTTCTTTTTAGAGACAAAAGTCAATGACCCACATGACATAACCAATATGGAATGGTTGATTGTTAAATGAATGAGGTTTCTCTCTGTTTACCACATCAAAAGCTCATTAAAAAAAAAAAATGCAGTGAAACCAAAACACTGTGTTCTTACAACAAACTTCAGTGATTAATCATTTCCAGAATTGTTTTTAAAGATGCTTGGGAAGATGCTTGCTTCAGATTTCTTAGCAGGGATAAGGGCTCAATGACCCATGTTACTTCATCACCCTGGGATGCACCAGCAGAGCTTTCCAAGAAAATTTTTTAGATGTTGAAAAAGATAAGTAGAAAATGGTAATGCATACATGATAGTTTTCAGAAGCTTAACGCTGAGTCCTCAGCTGCTGTTCAAAGGTTATTTTGTTAGACACTTGTTAAGGATTTGTTTCATATGAGCTGATTGTCCTTTCTCCCACACCAGGCAAAACAACTCTGAACTTCCCCCCGAGTCTTTCCACAGCCTTCTGTTGACGTCAGTAACAGCTGAATCAGCTGCGAACAAGCTGTACCTATAAAACCATCAGCAGGGTTAACTGCTCCTGAGCTGTCCTTTGCATCAGGTACCAAAAACTATGCAATGTTAAACTAGAATAAAAAAATGGCACAAGACAGAAATTGGAAAATAAAAAAGGGAGGGGAATGTGGGAATCATACAGTGTGCATATGCAGAGTATACAGAGGTGTACATTTTGTTTGTACATAAACGATCACTTCTTGTGATCACCTTTCTGTAAAGAGTTTACAGAAATGGGTTTCTGGCTTTGTGTGAGTCAGTCGTGTCAGACTTAGGTCAGCATGAAGCTGATCCTCAGTGTTTGTGTCTGTCAGAGTCCACAGTGTATGAGGCTAACACACCAGGAGTCATAAGAAAGAATACAGTGAAATTATATTGTTAAGATTTCTGGAGTGAGAGGCAGGTATAGAAGTATGTCAGGTCTGCAGCGTAAAGCAGGTAGTGTTGCAGGTGGATATCACTATTTTCTGCTTACCCCATCATAAAGGCTGTAGGAAGATCTTTGCTAAACTGAGTTTTTATCTAGCATTTTATCACTTTCTGGACAGTGCCATAAATATGGATGCCATAAACTCACCTGTCAAATTCTGTATCACCAGTCAACTATTTCTATTGCTGAAGAGGATTTACTTCACTGTTTATAGGAAAGGTTAGACTCAGAAAAGCTGTGTAGGCCAGTAGTGAAAGTTCCTTAGAGATGTATGGTTTGGATAAGGATTTCATAGTACTGATCAATGCCCTCCTCTCTGGGTGTTTTCTGATTTGTCTCTCTCTTTCTCTTCTTTCCCTTATTTCATAAATCCTCTCCTATGCTTGAATCAGGTATATTTTTATGAAAAAAAACCCCAGTTTTAGTAAATCAAAATTCTTTCCACCTGAAAAGTTCAATCGAGAAATTCCCACTGAGTTTTCTCCTGGGTAATGTCATGACCTCATGTGATTAGATTTCTATGAAACAAGACACCCAGGTCTGTATAGTACCTACCTTGGCATCAGATCCTACAGAGCAGCTGAGCATGTTAAAAACCTAGAAATTCGGACAGCCAAACCTAGAGGCTCTGGCCATCTCCTTGTGCACTGGTAGCACCCAACTTACCTGTCAACAGCTATAGCCAGGAGAGCGTTGGTAGAAACATAGAGGGAGACGGTCCTTAAGTAGTTGACTGAGGCACAGAGGACGTGGCCATGCTCCCAGGACAGCTGCCGCACCACATAGTAGTCCATCTCGAAGGGGCAGCACACGATGGCCACAATGAAGTCTGAAATGGCCAGGTTTGCAATCAGCAGGTTGGTGAGGTTTCGCAGCTTCTTGTAGCGGGCGAGAGCAGCAATGAAGATGAAGTTGCCAATGCCACAGACCAGCATGATTCCAACCAGGGCCACCCCAATCACAATCTTGGCTGCAAAGAAGGTGCGGGTTTTGGTCATGTCATCTTCACTGTCCAGTGGCAGGTCGTAATCGCTGTAACTGAAATTGAAAGGGAAGGAGAAGTTTCGCAAGGAGGTTAAATCCCCATCGTGGAGATTGTAGATTGCAGCAAAGTTGAGGTTGACAGTAGCATTTGGGTTATGTTCAGCTTGCTCTGTGGCCATTTCTGTCTTCTTTTGACACCCGTGGCTTGGCTGGCCCTTGGTTTTGTGTTAGAATTACCCAGGGTGGCAGGGCACAGCGGTAGCAGGTGAGAGACCTCATCCAAAGTTCCTCAGCAGTCACCTTGTCTTTGTCCCCATGAAGTTATCAAGCAACAGCCTCATTTATCTCCTTCTGTGACAACAAAAAAAGGAAAACATTTCCTGAGAGGAAATTACAGCAATTTTCTGTGCTTGAGGGAAAGCAATAGCCACCTTACTGCCCCACAGCTCTATTGCTGGCTGTGCACAGTGGGAAGAAATACCCTGTGAAAGGATGCTTCTGTTATCATAAAATCCCTTGAGTTGCACAATACACTGGTTGTTACACCCAGAAGTTTTATCTACCAATGATGAAATTTTGTTTTCAGCACACAGTGAAACGACAATTTAGGAGGAATGTAAAGTCCAGTTTAAAACTCTGCCAGCCCTCAAGCCCATGGTGCTGCCACCCCTGTACAACATAAAAAAACTATAAAAGGAGATGGCACCTCAATTTGCTGAAAAGTACCTGATGTGCCTTTTGGACAAAGTTTTTGCTTTATACTAGATGTCTCGGTCAGAGCGATGTGGTAGGTGACAATGAAAGAACTAATGTCCTGGCTTTGAAATACATTTCTTAATTAACTGAGTGTTGCCAACACTCAAGAAAACAGTGAAGCCAGCAATTTCCTTTCTTTTTCAGACACTAAGTGAGTAGGGGGACCAAATTTTCAGCCAGCATAATCCATTATTGCTTCTCTCAAACCAGTGGAGCTCTGCCAATTTGCATAGACAAGATTTTGTCCCATGAACCAGCTTGTAGGGCATTGCTCTGACAGCAAACCTGCCGTTCACAGGGAGAGTGCTTCCACAGGCAGGCTCTTGAGGTGGGGAAAGGGGAAATCTTCCTTAAGCAAGACAAAGTGCCTTGAGTTTTTGAAGGTGAGTAGGAACAAGGTCCCCTCTTTGTACTGCCAATTGTACCCAATGTTAAAAATTGATCTATTTTTCACACCGAGGAAGAAAATCTAATCCACTCCCTAATTTTGTCTCTAGTCTGTATCAAAATGCTGGGAGGGCTGCCTTCTTGCATCTTCCCATGCCACATCTGCCACAGACTCCCAGCTGTCAGAACAGTCCCACCACAGCCCAGAAGAGACTGAGGGGGCATTACTGCTTTTTTTGCTTTGAGACAGGGTTTCAGGGTGTCAAATGCTATTAAACAATGTCCATCATGGCTACAAAGAACAGCCTGCAGAGTGGAGCTGTTGTCCCCTTCTTTCCCTGAAACCACCCTCAGCCCCCGATGTACCAACGCTTAAAAAATTTCTGAGAGAAACTCTTGTAAACTTCTGCCTGCACGTTGCTTTTCAAACTGAGAGTTGCAGAATAACAGAAAGCTAAGACCTGAAATGAAATAACAATTGAAAGAATTGACTGCTTTACGAGAGACCCCACAGCTGCCTGGAAATACAAACATTCATTTAAGAGAAGTACTAAATAAATGCAAAATGCAAAATGTGTATGTTGGTCAAATCAAGGTGTGGTATCTATTTCAGACAGCATTTCCTGCAAAATGCCAAGAGAGAGCTTTAAAATAAATAAAGACAACCCAACCATCCACAAACTGACATAACACCATCAGCTAATTGTACCTGTAGTTGCTCTTGTCTTCTTGGAGGTCTCGGGCACCCTGGGGACAGCCTCCAGGTTTCTCCCCGGCAAATGCACCGCTATCTCTGGAGCAGAGAAAGGCTCACTGAAAGCAGCCAGAGGACTTCTCTGAATGATCATTTCTCTCCCAAGCAGGTTTGCCCTGCAGCTCAGGGGAGGATGGCTCCGCTGTCTCTATGCAGGCATCTAAAGCCTTTTCTCAGTGGGAGGCACCTTGAAGCTGGCCATGCATTTCTGATTTTAAAGAGGCAGTGCAATACGGAGACAATAGAGCACAGCTCTGCTGTAACCCCCCTGAACACACCGAATCAGCGCAGAGCCTTTGTTACCAAGTCTGAGCATGGAAGGTGTAAAGACCCCGACTGCACTTGCTCTTTGAGTTTTGGCTGTGCTGGGCAGCAGCTACCTAGACCTGATGTGACACAGAAGGAAAATACAAACCTCCCAGTGGAGAGAAGGGGGAGGAAGGAGGGTGAACTGCTTTCCCAGGGACCTTTCTCTGTAAAGCTCTCCCCAGCTATTGTCTTCAGGACTGCTGCTGTGGCAGCTCCTGCAGAAGGAGGGTCAAACATTGAATAGCTATAAATCGGAGGACCCTGACAGCTTTCCTTGTCCTCTCAGGAAATTACTCAGAGCGGAAAAGTGGCAGTGAATCCTTAAGGGCTTGATGTCCTTTGCTGTTGCTGCCTCCCTGTTGCTCTGAGGCACTCGCACCCCAGGGAGTAGTTCTCCTGATTCCCAGTTTTACAGAAGGAAATGGAACGCACAGCAGATTCTGTGTCCTCTTATGTATCTCCAGTCCTATTCACGTTAGTTGACATTTTCCCAGATGTGTAGTTAGGATACATTACTTAGTCCCCAGCAAATAAGACTGTAGTAGACTGTAGAAGGTCATGAAGAGTGTAGAAGATTTGCAGAAAACCTGAAGTATGTGGTCTACAATGCACACTCACAAGACTTGGCTTTCATAGGTTAGTAGATGTCTATCTCTAGAAGAAGGAGATACAAAAAGTAAGCTGTTAATGTGAAATATGTCTGCGGTAAAAGAACTACTAATGTGACATTTCTTACAGAAAAACCTGTGGAAGGCCAGAGAGTCCCCACAATCTGGAGCCAGCAGACAACATTTAGAATTTCACAGCAAATACTTCATAGAATCATAGAATCATAGAATGGTCCAGGCCAGAAGGGACCTCCAAAAGTCATCTAGTCTGACCCCCCCCCCCGCCCCCCGGCCCACCCCCCCC
>BJBW01007272.1:16185-137372 GCA_004320125.1 Scolopax mira
TTCCAGTGCTCCACCACCCTCATAGTAAAGAACTTTTTCATAATATCTAATCTAAATCTTCTCTTCTCCAACTTAAAGCCATTGACCTTCATCCTGTCACTGCAGGCCTTTGTAAACGGAATCTCCCCAGCCTTCCTGTGCCCCCCCCCCTTCAGGTACTGAGAGGCTGCTATTAGGTCTCCCTGGAGCCTCCTCCAGACTGAACAACCCCAGCTCCCTCAGCCTGTCCTTGGAGCAGAGGTGAGGCTTGGCTTCATTTTTAACAGTCAGTTTAATATACGAAAAGCCATTAAGGGAAAATCAGATACAGTCCACTTGCTGAAATCTGTCACAAATGTAAATACAGTAAGTACAGGGAAAGGCAAAGCGAACTTAGAGCGTACATCAGAATCACATCTAAAAGATCCCTAAAATGGGTCACATAAACCTTAAATGTCCCTTAAGAAAAGCTGGTAAGTACACTAAAGGAAGCTCTTGCAAACTTTACATTAGAAATATGCAAGATCTCTTTGTTCATCTGTCTCACATTATCTAGTGAGTTAATCAAGCAACATGATATCCAAATATTTATATTCCTTTAGGCCAAAACCTCAGCTGCTGCGTCTATCCCCATTGACTCAAGGCAAGTTGGCATTGGAGCTTTGATAACTACGGCCCCTCCAGATCTACAGTTCATGTAATTGTGTCGAGCTGCTCCTCAGAAAATACTCATAATATTGTGAAATGTGTGTGTGATTTGCATGTGCTGTGCAAGGCAGTGCTTTGTAATTGTTGAATGGAAATTGTTGAATAGACAGTGAAACCACTGGTCCTGAGAGCTGCCCTTACAGCCAGGTGGGCAGAGTGAAAGCTAAAAGGTGGCTCTAGAGCCAAATGGGCTGTGGTGGTAGTGATTCTAAAGTCATGGGGTATATGTAGAAGGATTTCCCAGCTGCAGACGCTGTGTAAGAAGTCCAAAAGGCTGCCTTCAAAAACCTTCATAGTTTTTTGTGACTTCTGGTGTAAATGTGCTGAAAGAGCAGCTTCTTGGGGGTGCCAGGCTGCCCTGTGGCACAGGCAGATCTATGTCTGCAGTCCAGGGGCTTTGCAGCCTACAGGTCTCTTCATGGGAACAGGGCTCTGGAAGGCTTGTAGAGCCAAAGTCACCATTGTTGGTTTTTTTTAAATGTTTTTTAGCACATGGTTCTGGTATTGGATTTCTGCTTAAGATAAGGATTTTCCTTGATAGCTTTTATAGTGACTTCCCCAATGGTGTCACAGTGCATTTCCTGAGACCAGTGTTACCAGTTTGACGAATTCAGGCTGAGAAAGAAAAGTTGATTGTGAAAACTATTATGTAAACAATTTACATTCTTCCTGTTGGTTTGTTTAGTATGCTCAGAGTTTGAGCAGAGAAATTATTTGGAGGCCAAATGATGCAAAAAAGATTGCAGTGTAAAGTACTTGTTCAGAGACGTTCAGATAATGAATTTCTAAAACTTGCATTTAGACTGGGAGAATACCTAAGTGCTCTGGCCTTTCATTTCAAAACAGCAAACTCACTAGTTACTGTCTAATTTTTCCTAATTGCTAAATAAATTGGACTCTGAGCAAGGTAATTAATCCTAGGGGATTTACATAAGCTTTGTAGAGAGTAGAGCTAGGGTTTTAAAAAGGTTGCTAATACAAATCAGTTGATGAAATGTGACAAAAACATCAGATGTCCTGTGATTTTCTGGAAAAGGTAACAGCACACGTGAGTTACAACCATGTGTATTTCTGCTCAGGATTCCAAGCAGACATTCAGCTCAGGGACTTTTACTAAAAAAAGAGTGAAAGCTAAAAGGTGGGTCTAGAGCCAAATGGGCTGTGGTGATAGTGATTCTAAAGTCTATATATGCAGAAGAATTTCCCAGCTGTAGATGCTGTGTAAGAAGTCCAAAAGGCTGCCTTCAAAAACCTTCATTAATGTTTGAGAGGACACTAGGCTTGCTTACATAAAGAATTAGGTATATTTTTCGATTATGTGAAAATGTGCCTGTGGTACTAGAGGAACTAGAGGTTACTTTTTGATGGAGTTTGGCAAAAATGTACACACAGGAGTAATCCCACCATACTCAGCTGTTCTGGTGGTGACCTGGTCTTGGGAAGAAGGGGGCAGAGAGGTGTTTGATTTTATTAATGGATAATGTCATCACGTTACTGTCCTCTTATCGCCTTTTTCTGCTTCCTTACTGAGAGTGTCCCTTCTTGGCTTGGGAAAAGGGGCAAAGCACCTGAAGGAGCAACAGAGTAGGATGCCAACAACCACAGTGACACTGCAGAGATGGTTGTCAGCAGTGTTGGAACAGAAGACGTGGTGCTTTTATCTGACAGGTCTTTTCCTTTCAGAGCTGCACAGGTTTCTGTGGGCAGTGGCATTCAGGCAAACCTCACAGCTAAATGGCACAAGCAGCACTGCACAGATCTCAATGTGCAAGGTAACCCAGGGGCAATCAGCAACTTTCTTCCAAATAGAAGCTTCTTTCTTTTTACTTGGCTCTTTATTTTCACTTTTTAATTCTCTTCCAGTGTGTATTTCCTGCTTTCTTTATCTTTATTCATCTTTTCATGATTGTGTAAGAAAACACACCAAAAAAAAAAGTGTTTATTTTGCTCAGCTCAGGTTAGCATAGCAATCTTGTGTGAGAAGCACACCCCTGCCCTCCGTGGTAGTCTCTGAAATATGTAGAAATGGCAATAAGACTTATGTTCCCAACTGGCATTTATCACCCTTACTAGAGAAGCAGTCGTACCTAAAGCAAAAGTGACAGTATTTCAGGTAGTGCATGAAGCAAGGACCAGGCCAGGTATTGATGCCACAGTAGAATGACATGAACGACCACAAAAAATAAGCATTTCAGTCTTTAAACACTCAATGTTTTGTTTAATTATTAAATATTACTTTTTTTTTCCCCCTTTTCTTTTGGATGCGTTTGTTAGGCTTTGTGATTTTAATTTTTTTAACTCAGCCTTCCTTAGAGCAAATGCCTGTTACTACAAACCCTTCTCTTGAGCAGAAGACCTCTGAAAGGCAAATGTCAAGTGCTTTTTTTCCTCTCAAATTCTGCCTGGGCACACTTAGAGCTCTGTGGGTACTAGTGTGCCAGCTTTGGGCAGTAGTGGCAGCAGTGGATATCCTCGCTATGGCAGCAGGGCAGAAGATCACTGAGACAGCCTCCATTCGCCACCTTTCTTCTCTGCTAAGACTTTTCCCTGTCACAACAGTCCCGGTCAGCTCTTAGGGACTGCTTAATTTTAGACTCATTTCCAGAAATTCCCCAAAAAACACATCACTCTAAGTTCTGTCTGTTCTATGGCAGATACATGGGAATAGCAAAGTTCAGTGCTTGGAAACTTTTTGCCTATTGGAGATCAAGATCAGTTTAGGCAGTTGAAATGTTCTGGTTTGATCTTGGCCTCTAACAAATGTTAGTGCAATTTCTTGGAATCTAGGAATGCCTTTTCAAAATCAAAACCTGGAGATCTTACCTGGAGATCTTTCTCTGCTTCTGCCATTGTGCCCATTGTACAAAAGGATACTTTTTAGGCAAGGTTTACAATTGCAGAAGGCAGTTTTTCTTTATTTCTGAATATTTTTCTAAGCGAATTAACATGAACTAATATATAGCTCATATAGAAAAACATTTTGGAAAGACATTTCAAGTTTATCATCTGATCTGTCCTGCTGTTCCTGGGCTGCATTACACATACCCAAATAATTTATGACAAATATTTTCCTGGCTTGTCGATGAAGAATTTTTGTAATGAAGGAGCTCAGTGTCTTCTGGATGAGACTATTAAGTGTTTCTTAATTGCATCAGATAGAACTTCAGTGGTCCTTAAATTTCCAGATTTTAATATCTCTGATCCAGATCCGAAGCCTGCATTTGGCCTTTTCCTCAAGAACTGGATTTACTTGTAGCCCATATTCAAAAATGGGCCTTTGAATTTAGAAACATGTAAAAAGAGCTTAATATGTCCTGTGTCTCAGTCAGGTTAGTTGCTCTCTTGCATTTTCAGAGGCAATCTTGTTTGGTTTGGATCTTACTCAAAGATACACTTAGTGCATCTCCTGTTTCAGTGGGTGCTATGAGCTGCAGGACGCTTTGGGAAATTAAGCAGATTTTTAATTGGAAGTTCAGTAGGAGAGAGATCCTCCCTGGGTTCCGTGTTAGGGATATAATCTCCCTGATGAAGAAAAGCTGAGAGAGCTGGGGGTCTTTAGCCTGGAGAAGGCTGAGGGGAGACCTTAGTAATGCTGACAAGTATCTAAAGGGTGGGTTGAAGGAGGATGGAACCTTTTCAGTGGTTCTCAGTGACAGGATGAGGGGCAGCAGGCACAAGCTGGAACATGGGAAGTTCTACTCAAATCTGAGGAAGAACCTCTTTGGGGTGAGGGTGGCAGAGTCCTGGAAGAGGCTGCCCAGGGAGGGTGTGGAGTCCCCTTCTCTGGAGATCTTCAAGCCCCACCTGGAGTGCTGTGCTCTGGGCAGCCCTGCTTTGGCAGGGGAGTTGGACCAGATGATCTCTAGAGGTCCCTTCCACCTCTGACAATTCCATGATTAGTTTATCTTAATTTGCCACAGGCAGAATCCTGCTTCTTCATGTTTGCCCTTTTGAATGTTGTGGTGATTTTGCCGTTGCCGTTTGTCACTGGTTATTTGGCATTTTACCCCATACTTCTGTGGTAGGTAGAATGGTTCTGGAAATTTTTCTCTGCAGTCCCCATAATCCCACTTTTACCTAAAAGATACCCTCTTTTCCCTTATTTTTACCGCCTCAGAATAAGCAGATACAGACAAGAGCAGGTCACTATGAAGCACTTTTACGACAAGCAGTGTGAATCGTGGAGGTCTGGCTTGCCTAGGCGTGTGCAGAGATGGGTCCCATCTGTTCCAGGTCCCCAGTTTCTCCCTGTAGTAAGACATGAAGTATTTAAAGCTCATGCTCCATTCTACTGCCTGAGACATTTTTTTTGGTGCTTCATTAAAAGTTAATAGTTCTTTTATTCTCACAAGTTACTTGAGATTTACAGGGCTCTCAGAGTTCAGTATCAATCTGAGAAAGGGATTAATGTATTGTGAAAGCCTTATTTCAAGTATCATATATATTGCTGGTTATTTCTGCACACACTTGAAATGAATTTGAAACTGACAGAATAAGGCCTTATGGCACCTTCATTTGAAGCTCCTGAGAGCATGAAGCCACAATCCTGGTGTTAGGATGAGTCATGAAAAGCTGCTCTCACGCCTTATTTCTGACTTTAAAAAAGGTTTTGTGTTTTTTCCAATGTGGTGTTGAGACAGCAGGGCCAAATTAGCCACCTTCTCGTAATAGTTTTGGAGTCTGAGAGTAATACTGTAGAAGTGACTGCTCTAATAGAAGATGAAAAGCATTTCCATGCTCCCCAAAGTAGTTGGAGATGAGGCAAATCCATTCCAGAAGGTTCTGTGCCCCCTAGGGACCCGAGGGCTGCTTTCTGTGTGTGGCTGGGAGTGTGGTGGAACACACAAGCCTGCCCATGGGCTCTGTGGGAGCACAGATGATTCAGGTTAGGGTCAAAAGGGGACAGATGCTGGTTTTTCTGTCAGAGACTACTGCCAGAGTCAAGGTATGTCAGAGCATCTCTCCTCTTGGTGCAATGTGTAAATGGAGTTAAATACCTTGGGACCAGGGTGACAAAGCCCCCGCAGTGAGACAAAACCTCCTGCTATTTGGTGCTGGCAGGGGGGCAAACCTCCCCTTCTCTCTGCTGATGGGAAGACAGTTGCCCAAGGATCTGTTAGTGACCAACAAACCAGTTAACCTGTGTAAGTGTAAACCTGTGCTGTGCTGCCCTGTTCCTCACATATATATACTGTGCATACCCCCTGCTGCAAGCTAATCTTAGTTGGCTGATTGTAACGAAGGGGCCTGTAGAACTGGCAATTATACTACCAGTGTGTCCTCATCTTTAACTAAGTGCAGCAACAAGTTCTCCTGTAAACAACCTTTTTCTTTGCTAGTAGGAATAATGGACAGAATTGGTTTTGGTTTGGTTTTTTTTCCCAGAAAATCCTGTTTAAGCTCAAAAGACCACAGTGGGGAAACCTTTCTGTGGATGGGGTCTGCATGGTGTCCTGCACCACGGTTGGTGACCCGTTCAGTACTGCACGGCTCAGGGGTCCCACTGTCTGAAGGCAGGTAAGATTATCTGTATTATCCTCTTTGTAGTTTTAGCTCTAATGAATGGCATTCTATGTGATAATTTACAGTTAATTTACAGATAATTTACAGTCTGAGTCCCTTGCTCAGGGATCACAACAAAAAAAGCAGCTCCCCATTCAAATGTGGTGGTCTCCATTTCATGGAGCAGTTAGAAACCATGTCTACAAATTAGAGGCAATAGGAGACTGTGGCCTGGCTACAGCTGTGTAGGAAGGGGCAGATCCAAAATTACAAGCCCTTGAGGAATAAAACGTAAGCTAAGTCACAACCTTTTCTAAGGCTGCTATTGCTTATATTTGGTAGAGAATAAAATTTGCAGGGAATGGTATTGCCCTTTTGAAATCAAACCCTGTTAACAGTAAGAATCTTAAAAACCCCACTGAACAGAGCTTATGACAAGGGCATGATGCCACAGAACTAACTCAGGCAGAATGGCCAAAACTGGCATCCCTCAGTTTTATGGATTAATCAGCTAGAATGCAATGTCCAGAAGATTTTTAGGAAAAAATTTGGGTGCTCAGAGGTCATTTGAGCTATTGACTTACTGATACCAAAGTAAATTGCTAGGAGCTCACTGTGAAAACTATCATCCTGTGGCATGTCATGCACAAAGGCCAGCAATGGTGGATTTAATGCTGCTTGTGAACCAGAGCATAATTTTGGTGGAGTTTCTGTCCATGTCACTGTAGAGGGAGGCAGAGGAGATAAGCCCTTTGAGACTGGTATGTTAACTCCTGGGGTGGGGGCTGTAGCAGGATGGTCTCCTGATGGACAACCTGCTCTTTCCTGCAGTGTTCTTCTGAGCAAACTTTTATTTAAAGAGCTTGAAATTTTACACTCAAAGCTTTCCCAGAAGAAATATTTAATATAAGCCCAGCTGGCCTTTTCAAATGAAATTGTTTATTAACCAGTTTTTTGTCATTAGCCACCAGGAAGCACACCTGTGAAGACACTTTTAACTATATAAAAATTTCACAGATTCCCAGTACCCTAATTTACATAATTTTGCTGCTGGGAGTTCATTTTGAAGAGAAAAGGATGACAGATTGGATATTTGAGGGGTTTGGATATTTGAAGGTTATTTTAAAGCTCATTTATCTTTCAGACTCCCTAATCCCCTCTCAAATCATTGTCAGTTTCTTTTCTATCCAGTACCTGCAACATTACCTTACCACTGGAGGTTTCTGCCTTTTGCTGCTTTTAGAGCTAGCTGCGTATTCGAGGTCTGTAGCTCCCTGTCAAACATGACACAACCTTTAGCCAAAGATAAATACAATGAAGATGATGAAAAGTTGTCCCCTTCCAACTACACAGGGACATTCTTCTGCCAGGGCAAGTGGATTTTCTTGAGCATTGGTTTCGTGGACAGAGGAACCTTTTTTGCTTTTGTTTTTATTCTGTTTGGCCAGCTGGTTTAAGAGGTCATTTGCTAAAGCCCACAGAAAACTAGACCATGTATAAATTTATTTCAGCCCACTTAGTGAGAAAGGCACAGACACGATGATGTGAAATGTTGCGTGAAGGAGTCCTTTGAGAGGCAAGGACCCTTCTTCTGTCCCCTGCTAAGGAAGAACATTTTCAAAGTACGCTTTGAAAGTCAAGAGACCAGTGCTCCCCAGAGTACTTCAACTGCCTGTTGTCTTCAGGGCAGGCATTTTTTTAAGAGTGGGATTTGGCATCCTCTAGCCCCTTCTAGTGTAGCTCTGCCTAAAGAGGTGAAGTCAGGAAGTCTTAACATCAGGCAGATGGAGGTGAGCCCGTCTCCTCCTATCAATGGAAACTCCTCTTCAGCTGCATTTGTAGCAGCCATAGGAAAGTCTGGAGGTAGGGCTGACAAATCAGCAGAAGATATACAAGAAAATATTGAGAACCTTCAGCTATATCATTAATGGGCCTTAAAGCCAGTGCCACTTATACAATGGGGCTACTCAAAACACCATACCTTCCCCCCCCCCGATAATTTTGATCATTTTAAGGGTTGTTGCAGCAGTGCTTTAGAACTCCTTGCTTTACTTGCATTGCTTTGCATTGCTCCAGCACTGTTTTTTTTTTCCTGAAACATTACTAATATGAAGAGAAATAGTAGATTACTGATTACACAGGTCCTCTTGCCTGTGGTAGCCCTTCTGCTTTTTTTTTTAAAGCAAGTCTCCTGGTGCTGGTGGAGTGGTCTAAAGCTTGAGCTTTGGTGCTGACAGGCAAGAGTCTTGAACAAATTCTGCAATTAAAATGGAAGGCAGCACGAATTGCTGGTCATTAAAAACAATGCTTTTCTGCTTCATAAAGGTGAACTATTGAAAAAGTTCTAATCCAGAAAAAGACTGAAAATTAATCACATTAATTGGATTGCTCAGAGATAATAAACCTCTCCAGAAGTCACACAGTCAGACCAGTAAGTTACTGCTAAGCTGGATGGGTGGTAATGAGAGGTGGAAAAGCACTTTTCTCTTGTAAGTGCTCTGTGGAAGCTCTGGCAGCATAAGTCTGCTGTAGTTAATATTATGAAGTGAAATATCTGTAACCACACTGAAGCCCTCAAAGGGAAAAAACCCATCCAAATCCTTGAATCTCCTGTAAGTTTCTGCAAGTTGTCAATACTGGATCAAACGTTTCTGCTTATGTCCTGAAAGGTCAAATTTTATTTTTAATGTGTTGATAAATGTTAGTTCCTGATAGATTGTTTCCATTAATTGGATGGAATCAGGGTTAATAGAACCCATGGGATTGTATACAAATGGCTGAAAAATTCCAAGCCTCCACCATCCCCAGCACACATCAAGTATGAATTTCCCACAGTACCAAATTCAGCATTCAGGTATGAATAACTTTTAAAGGTTATATTTTTTTTTTCTCATTCGTTTGGTGAGTACAAATGATGAATGATGGTATGAACCTTGTATTTCTCATTCTTCTCATTGTTGGGTTAAATTACTAGGCTAGGATTTCTCAGAGCAGATAGGGCTGTTAATCACTTTGAGTTTTAAGGCAGGCAAAGAGACATACTTTGTAGGGTCCCTGCTCTGCTCTAAGCATAAATCTGTCTTCTCTGAAAAAAACACCCAACAAAATACACCTTTACATTGAGCTCCTAAAAAAGAATGAGAAATCTGAATTCTCCTTGGTTCCACAAGCTCAGTACTAGGACTCAGTAGGCACTAATAGCTCTTAATGACACTGAGTAGCATCACCTGGAGCCCCCCCCCCCCGCCCAGGGACCCAGGTGTCCAATTTAAGGTCAGCACTGGGTATGTCCACACCCCCCTGCACCAGGGACAGTGTAGCTGGCCCTGTCTGCTGGATGGATCTTAGATTTATGTTGCAGTCCTTGCTTGAGGATCTTTCTCTTCCTGCTCTGCACGGACCTTGACTTTTTGTCTGGAAAACTGCCTTTGCTGAAATGTTTGCTTTGAGAAGTGTGGTTTGGAAATGTGGATTTTATTTTGGTTCAGTTGTCTGCAGGCTTGAGAAGAAAAGATTCAGGTATTTTTTAGTTTTCTTGTTCTCTGTGGTTTGATATGCAATGTATAAGCAAATGTGAAGTCATATACATGCGCTTGGTTTAGGAATGACATTAGAATCGACAGGTGACAAAACATTCCTATGGAAGAATTGGAAAATAATATTTATTTTTGAGATAGATATGAGAAAAAAACATTACTAATCTTAAAGGAAACTCAGTAAAGGACATTTGCTTGATGTAATTATAATCTGGCATGTAATTTTGCTGTGAGGCAAAAATTGCAAGTCAATTCAAAAGTCTGCTCAACAAAGAGAGAGAGCTTACAAAAATATGCCACTATATGTCTTGGTGTATGAGTCAAGTAGCTGGCCAAGGGCAGGAAACAGAGGCTCAGATGCCCATGCTGTTAGTTTTACTGTTAGTATTGGAATTTAAAGGTTATAGAAATTGATGGAGGCTCCATCCAAATTGTAATCTGTGATTTTTCATATGTAAAGTTTGGGATTGGAATTTAAGGAGGAAGTTTTATTCTTAACTTGGTTATTGGCTTTGTATATAGCTGTGGTTAACTTGCATGTTTCCTTGCTTTCCCATCTGTGATATGAAAGGATAATACCAGTGTCCTCTGAAAAAACTTTCATTTAGATCATGAGAAACTGCCAATTATAGCTTCACAGTTAACAGGTCCAAACACCTGAAAAATCTTTAGAATTCATCTGATTGCACATTTCTCTCTTACCAATGCTGCAGGAATTGATTGGTTTGTGCTCACTCCTGTTTCACAAGTCTGTTGAAAGCAATACTCCAGGTGTTTAAGGATACACAGGTGTTTGCAGTTGTGGAAGATGTGTAAATTTGTAGTTAAGGGAATATACCCTGGTAACGCCCCTTCCAATGCAAACATGCCTTTTCAATTTGTGTGTGTAAATATATGTGTGTATATATATATATATATATAAAATTTCCATGAATAAGAAGAGCCCAGGTCTAGCATGGTTGGGTTATATTTCTAATATATAACAGCTTTACTCCTATTAATTCTATTGTATGTAGTACACTTACTTTCCTTTTTTAGTAAGGAACACTTGTTCTTCATTGTTTGCAAGTTCAGGGCTTAGAGTGTAGCTGGGCCTGACCAGTTAGCATTTGGGAGGTACCAGTAGCAACAGCAATGTGCAACTTTACATAATTAATCGTATCCCAGTAAGTAATTTGTCTGTGGCTGGTGGAGGACAATAAGAAAGGTCTGAATAACTCTTGGTCTGGTGTGGGCTTAACTGGTAAGTGATCAATCTGTTATCCCCAGAACAGTTGGCTTTAAAAGCAGTGACTTATGTGAAATGGAGTCAGATTTGGCAGCGTGTAGAACTGTGTATCATTTAAATACTGTTTCAGACTTGCTGGAATATCAGAAAGGGAGGTATTGATTGTTGGATGATGTGCTGAATCAGAGCAACACATGAATCTCTCTGTAAACTGCTAGCTCAGCAAATGCTGGATCATATGGATTGTACTGGGAGCTACCATTTAAATTGATTTAACATTTATTTTCTTATAGTTGGGTATACCAGAGTAGCCAGAAGTGTCTCAGCACTTGTTTTTTCTAAAATTATTTTGCCTGGAATAATAACACACGTTATACTGTCCTTGAGATTGAATTCAGTTCCCACAATATGCAGAAGCAACTGCTTTTTCCTTTGAAAGACTGTGGAAGGAAATTTGCAGAAGCTGTTTTCTTTAGGCTCTTTGTGGCCCTTCAAAGCTTTAAATTATGTTTTTTTCTGACAAAATAGCCCTTTAAAGAGATTTCTTTATGGATGTGATGACTGCTCTCTGAAATCAATGTAAATGCATTATGAAGCAATGACAGGATACTTGGAGATGTAATGTTGTTCAACCTCTGGTAGTATGGCAAGTTACTCAAATGCCCTCATGCAAATGTCAAGGATGTGACGATATATTTCTTGAACAAAGCTATTGAAAAAGACAACTAATATGCGAATTAAAAGGCAGAGATGAAGATGAGATGGAAAATCCTACTGATCTAGTAGAAAATTGATCAAATGTGTTGTCCATATGTGATAGGAGACTATTTTCCCCCACACCCACTGCTCCCCCCAATCGCTCTTTGGGAAAATAACATTCTCCTAGGGATTTTTTAAATATTACACAAATGAAATTACCTGATTGTCTGCAAAAGAGCTGTAAGCAAGCTGTGCACCTTTAGGTTACAGCTGTGCACCTTTATTTTACATCTTATGCTTACAGACCCCCTGTTTTTTACCTTGAGAAGATGTAAGCTAAAAACATTTTCTGTCAGTAATTTAGTCATTAAAAAAAAAAGGGGGGGGGAGGGAGGAAGGAATGCAGAATGGGAACTAGTGTCACTTTGTGACTTTAGGACTGCAAACCAAGCAAAATTACAGGTGATTGTAAAAGGCAAGCTTCGTTAAAGCCAAGCCACCAGAAAAATCTGAACACATGAAAGAAAGAAAACCTGCTTTTGTTTGAGTTCAGATGTTCTTCCTCATTGCTAAAGTATTTTAATAGGTATTATGTTTTCACAATAGTCACTAGATGTAGCTAAAAACCCAATAATTAATTAAGCCAAAAGCAACGTTCCATGAGAGCGCTTCAGCTTTTGACTATGAATAAGCTTGGTGCAGGGGCTTGCAAGTGTGTCATTCTGCATATCGTGTCAAAGCTGGTGCTTCTCCACTTGAAATGGCTTCTGTACCTCTCTGTAGGTTGTACCACAGCCACACGCAGGCTTTGGTAGTCATTGCTCTGGGTTCAGCCGTAGCTGACTTGCCACTGATGCTGAGTAATCGTGTGCCTGCTTCAGGCTGTAGCAAACCTCTCTCTGTGGAGGCCAGAGCTCAGTCGCTGCATTTAGCCAGCGTCAGGAGGGTTTTGATTTGGTGATGAAAGGTGTGTGTGTTATGGCAACTTCAGAACTCTTCTAATATGGTATAAAGGATTACAAAAGAGGATTTCCTAGGGAATGGATTTGATTTTAAATAAGATGATTGGTCACATAGATGATGCTTGAATAAATGTTGTGATGAAGCGGTTCTTAATCAGTGGTGCTATATGGTGCAGTATGGCTGTTCCTGGGGGCTAGAGGTCTCTCCAAGCAGAACTGATCCAATATAATTAATGACAAATGCTGCCCAGTGTAGGTAGTCTGAAAACAGCATGTTTTCTCACTTGCCAGAGCAAGTAAAATAGTGCCCACACAAACAAGCTCC
Source organism: Scolopax mira (assembly GCA_004320125.1). Lineage (NCBI taxonomy): Eukaryota > Metazoa > Chordata > Aves > Charadriiformes > Scolopacidae > Scolopax > Scolopax mira. Next base: position 29,125 of record BJBW01007272.1, read on the forward strand.
ATGGTTTGTGACATTTGCTTAGCTTCAGAAATAGCAGTTTTGTGTGCTGCTTTAGCGTGACACAGGTATGACTTTATACCATGAATCACTGAAGTTTCCCTGATTACACAGATTTGCATCCAGTAACTATCTAGGCACTCTAAAATGGTTCCTCACAATTGCCTCCCCTCCATTTGCCTATTAATTTGAGATCTGCACTTCTGAACAAGAGGTCACCAGAACATGACAGATTAAAAAGCTTGGCAGAGCGTCTCAGTCCTGATCTCAGAAGGACTAAGCCTAGTTCAGCCTTCACATCTGTTTGTTATGCCAAATCAACAGCTTTGTACCTTGAAAAAACATAGCAAGTCATAAAGAAGCTATTTTAAAAAGCTGATTTAAAGGAGAATCAAAACACCTAGAAAGTGACTTTAAAAAAACCTATTTATTGAAAAAAAGAAATAAAAAGTCTGGGAGCAGGTAGAAAATTGTTGAAGCATCACTCATCTCAAAGGGTGACTTTTCAGCAAATGAGCTGCACAGGAGATAAATGTGGACAATGGAAATGTCAGTGTAGCATGGAAATGGGGATAGGCTAAAGTTCAGGCTGAAGACCAGGAACCCCACTGAGGCAGATGACCTACAACATATATTTTCTTCAATTAAAATTTCTGCTGTGCTACAAAGGTGACCTTGAAAATTGCATCAGAAAAGACATTTTACTCTTAAGGTGCTGATAGCTCTATTATAGGGATAGTGTCTGGAGCCAGATCTAATATAAATCATGCTTATGGCTGGATGGCCCAATGCCAAACTGCTGATTGTAGCTTTTAGTCACGTGTTTTGTTTTTTTTTTTTCCTGAGCTCCAAAACATCAGTTGAACTGTTTGAGGTATCAAAGAGCATTTGCTTTTTCTCCGTGAGGTATTTCAAGACTTTCAAATACCTAGAGACCATGAGTATTTGACTATATGGACCTGCCATTCCACTTGCCTTCCCTTTCCAGTGAGTTTGTAGGGGTGTGTTAAAATAGTCAGATCCCCAGCGTCCTGGCACCTGTAGTCCTCTACTCTTGTTCCCAGTGATGGTGAACACTACCTTGGCAGAGCAGGAGCATTCTGTCCTCAGCTGCTGCTGCTTTTCCTGGAGCATAATTAAACAGAGTGCAGACATAAGGAGAATCAGCCTCCAGAGATGTATTTGCAGCTCTGAATTAATTTGGAAGATAAGTCAGGAAATATATAGAATCATTCCAAAGCTCTCAGGAAAGATTGAGAAAATCCAAGGTGCTTTAATGTTGAAGCAAGCTGCAGTCCTTCCCAAGGGCAAGGGATTTTTACAATACCTACGGATGCACCCTGTAAAATTAAGATGGTGTTGTTAGATAATATTATTTAATACCCCACCAGTATTTTAGTCTATTGAATTATGTTACTTATCTCCAACCTGTATTACTTTCAGTACTGCAAATGCTGGGATTAACACACTGTGATGCTGAATGTGAAGTAGTGATGAGGAGAATTACATTTGGGTGATAGAAAGAGCTGGTGTTGAGCTATGGGAATAAGGGGAGTATTCAGTATGCTGAAGACCTTATCTCCTTTTGCCTGTTTCAGAAAGGAAGGTTAGTTATCTTGGTTCCTAAAGGAATGTGCGTAAGTACCCACTCAGAAGGCTTCATGCAGGTTAAAGATGGGAATAAGCAGTGAATGTGATTTTGGCACTTTTGATACGATGTTTCTTTTCCTGAAGTGCTTTTCATGCTGTTTAGACATCTGGTTGGCCTGTGAGGACCATAACATGGTCAGGACTCTGGTGTTCTTACTGGCATCTGGCTGTGCATCTGTGTCCTTTCCTCCTGGGTGAGGAGAGAGCTTGCTGTTACCGTCCCTGCTTCAGCTTCATCGGTGTAGTGTAGTTTAGTTATGCCGCAGTTTACTTCAGGCTACACTTGGATGCATTTAAAGTTAAATCCTAGCAGAGAATATGGCCATTCTTTGTCAGAAAATGCTTTGTCAGAAAGTCTTCTCCTCGGGTTGACTGGCTTTGTGCTGAATGGTTCCAGCTGGTGCCTCTGGTGTGAGGTGGCAAGAAAAGTATTTGTTTTTACCTGTATTTGCATTTAGACACTGCTCCCTTTCTGGCCTGGGAGCTCTGTTTGAGTAGGTAATCCCTTCATTTACAGCAGAAATGCCCTTGGAAGGGAAAGATCCATGAACCTGTTTTCAGTTTAGCATTTAATCCCATAACCTAGCAGTCTCATTAATCTAATGAGTCATTCAGTAGGGCTCTGGGTAGAAGGACCACCAATTTTTTGAGATTCAGTCTGTACAAATGCAGAGCAGACATGACCACATTACCTGCCCAAGACCTGATAGTTTGGGTCCCAGCTGCGCTGTTGCATTAAATGATGTGTAGGTTTTGTTGCATTTGTCCTTTCAGAGAAGTCTGAGCACGTTAAGACCATGGCACAAGCAGACAGCTGGCAGCATGGTGAAGGCATGACAGTGAAATTTTGCATTGAGGAATTGTGCATGTGGAAAATGTGCCTGAGGGAGTCTTCTGAAGCCAAGGTCTATTTTCTCTAGTTTGAAAAGAGCAGGACTTTTTAGCAGAGAGATGTCCTTTATGGGATTCAGAAAAGCTACCGCAAAGAGAAAACGGGTATGTGGGTTCCACGTTTCCATGTAGTTTCAGTTCTTTTAGACAGGCTGAAACATGTTGGAGTCTGGCTAAAATTGTAGTTCCAAATCACATCTTTGTGCCAGAAGGGAGGGAAATAGAGGCAGGGCCTCCTTGGGAGTGGAAGCTTTCCTGGAGATCCCTTCTGTGCCCAGGCCACACGTGCTCCTCTGTGCTCTGTTCAAGGTGCAACACTCGTTATCCCACAGCTCTTCTGGGTGTCCCTGAGTTCACCAGATCTCTGTGAATAAACTCGGGGTCCTCTGGCTGTGTGAGATGAGGCACCATGTGGGATGTTTCAATGTGCTGTTGATTTTGTATGTGAATTCAGGAAGCTTAATCTTCGTCCCATTTAAGGTTTGTGGTTCCTATGCAGGTCTTTATAAAAAGCCTCAGCCGCTTTCCTTAACAAAAATGTGTGACTTACTGCCACAAAATTACCTTTTGTAATATACTGAGGTTGGCGTTGCTTTGTGAAAATGCTGCTTTGGAAAGCACATGTCAATGGATGAACTCACTGAACTTACAATTCTCTGCTAGCTCTTTTATAGCCTATTTTAAACCTGGATTGTTTGTAAATGGCACGTTTCAATTTCTGAGTGCCCGGTGCTGGGAATCTGTTCCTTGTCTGTTCATTCTGCATCCACGTGAGGGTTCCTGGGGAGCACTCCCATAATCAGTACAGCCAGTTCCTGCTGGATGGATCTTGGAGGATCTCGTGGATTTCCTCAAGTGTAAGACAGACTACTCAACCTCCCACTTTGACTTTCCATTCAGTAATGCACTGTATATGCCACATGCCGTGAGTTTAATCTCGAGCACCAAAAATATCTCTGGTAATATTAAAGAAGGACAATTAGTCTAAAATTTACATTATTTACTCCTGCTGCAAAAAAAAAGAGAATAATGTTAGTGCCTCATCTCTCTATTAATCTGATCTGTGTATTTGCTGCCTCTCCAATTAGCTTTTAAAAAAGGTTAATGAGAGGAAACATTTTGCTTTCTTTTTCCTTTTAAAGATAAATCTGTTCTGTGTCTTAGAGCTGCCCTCGTAGATTACTGGATAGTTAATCAAAGCTGAAGCTTAATGTTTCAAATTCAGCTGTTTTCAGCAGCAAATGCTAGTGGGTCGCTAAATGCACTTAGCCTAGATTTAATATGCCTTAAAGCAATTCTCTCTGTTTGTAGACGAAACAGTTTTCAAGTTGGTATTTATCTTCCATTTATCGTTGCCTTTCCTTAGACTTTTGAGTGCAGTTTTCCAGTTCTCTCACACCCGGCATGTTTGCAGCAAACAGTATATTCTAATGCATTATCATAGAGGAAGAGGGGCAGGTCTTTAAGTGGTAGAAAACCACTATTGTTTTGCTCTGTTTGCTAAGCTACATAGTTGTCTTTCAACTCTCATCAAATCATGTGGCTTTTACTACCACTGTGGTTTTTATGTGATTCCTGGAAACTTTAAGAGTAGAATAAGGTTAAGATTTTTCTCTGTGGTTCAGGATTGTTCACTGGAAAACTTGGAATCTTTTAGTTAGATGTCTGTCAGTTAGTACAGCAAAGTCTGCTAAATTAAATAAAAATTTCAGCTTGTTAGTGAGGGGGTATAGGTTGGGCACTCGCTGATTTCCAGCATTTGGGAATGCTAAGGCTTAGCTTCATCACCTCTTAGCTAAGCTTTTTGAGGAGATGGGTTAATGCTTTTGTTGCTGTATAGAAATACCATCCATTGTTTGCTTGGAAAAAAACCAATAGTATACCAGACTTTCTGTGTTTTTTCATGGTTTTATTGCTTTGCCTTGCTATGTGTTGCTAAACAATTCCTGCTGATCTTACTCCTGTGCAGCTAAACACAGCCAGAGATAACGGTACAAATCCTGTCTTGCTTTTCCATATCTCTGATATGAAATGTCATGCTGCTCCCTGCTCAGCTGGTAATGCTTCAGATTATTGGAGTGAGAAGCTGTAAAATAGATCCTTGATAATGCACGTGTGCGAATTTAATGCTTATGTGTAGATTAACCTTGATCCAAAAGGAGTGACAACCTTGTAGTTAGGTTGACAAAGAGATTTCATTGGCTTTGAGCCGCTTTCTTTTTATATGTATTGTATTGCATTAGCTGCTGTACTCTTTATAGAAAAATTGTCAGGATTTCTCTGAGTAAACATCAGCTGACCTCCAATTATGTAGTTGACTCTAAGTCTCAGCATTTGTCTCATGTTGGAACATCTAATACAGATGTCTCATAACTGCTCATTGTTTATTTCTGTAAATGAAGGAAAGTTGTGTAGATTCAGAAGGCAGTTAAATGTATTGGGAGCAATTAATTTTTGTTAGGACTGTTCTGAGCTTTCTCTGAAGAAATTTAATTTTTCAGAAATTCAAGTATCTTGATTGTCCAAAATACTGTAAATAGCATAAGGAGGCTAAAGTTAGAAGGATTGTATTCCTTAATAATAAACAAATCTTAAGGAAAGAGAGCATTTAAACAAGACATTAACGCTAGGACAGTCTATCTGTTAACACTGAGTTACAGCCAGAAGGCACCTGACTGTACTGCTGTAACATTGCAGCTTGAATGCTCAGTGACTTCTAGTTTTAAATGAATTTACAATTTTGAAAGCCAAAATAATTTCACTGGACTAAATAGGCTGTGCTTTGAAGGAAAATGTTATTGTTTATCTTGCCATATCTTGCCATATCTGTTATTGTTTATCTTTCACAACTGAAAACTGCTTATGGCTTCCACATTCTCATGCCCTTTTCTTGAATTCTCCACAAAGAGTATGTTGAGAGGAATAGCAATAGCGGGAGAATATCCTGGGCTCCTGACGAGGTGAGAAGCTGTTATTAATCTCTCTTAATAGCTGTGTTTTCAAAGATCTCATTTGTTGAAGTTCAGTGAACGGTAAATTATTTTACAATGGAAGAAAACAATTAGGAATGCAATCTATATTGAAATAAATAACTGGTGATAGATTATTTTATTGCTCTGTTCTTACACTCCAAAATTATGATACAGGTTTTATAGCCTTATTAAAATTGAAAGGACTAAGTAGTATGTTTGGAGTTTAAATTTGCATACTGTTTCATGTTATCTGAAAATAAAATCAAAGATCAAGCCCATACTGGATATATTTAATTTCATTTGAGTTACTGGCTGGGCTTCAGACAAGCTCATATTGCAATTTCCATCTGCTGATTAGGTTTTTAACTTTGCTTTCCACCACAAGACAGATTTAGTAGGGCTGAAAAATCTGTGTCTGCTCTCTTCTGTGAGATGCAGAGAAGAGCAGGGAACAGTGCATTGGGAAGTTACTGGAGGATGGTGGTTTCATGGGGAGGCCTAAGATGCCCCCACATTTCCTAAATGCTCATAAGGATCAGCATGTCAGATGCTTATACTTGTGAGTCTGTGGTTGGAAGATCATTAATAAGTGCATTGTGCATCTCTCAATTTTCCTGTATAACCACAGAAGAGCCCCAGTAATGCTTGCTTCTAACTCAGAAGTTCTCTAAGCCAGAGTATATCTGGCGGACAGGCTTCTGGCATCCTAAGGCCATCTCAAACACTGTGGAAGTGTACTGAAAACATATCTGACCTACTTTTTAACTAGCTAGCTCTGAAATAAGCAGATATCTTCTTACTTAAGTTTTCCTTATCCATTCTCCAGCACAGCTTCCTAAGGATGACTGACCAGTATTCATATTTGAATAGCTTAGCATTTAACATTTAACATTTCAGCTTTTTATTACATGTTTGCTCACTTTCCCTCCTAAGTAACTGGCATATACTTTCTCTTTACTGCCAGCTTATTGGTGTATCTATTTCTTCCTGACCTTACTGCTTATTAGTTGTAAGGTCATCCTGCATATTCTTATGTACCTTCAACTTTTTTCCTCCCTCTTCTCCCTCTGTCTTGCAGTTGGCACCGATTGTATCATTGCATAGATGTCTGTCTCGAGCGATGGGTGCTTCAGAGACAGAGTGCAGAAAGCCAAATTGGCTGCCCTGTGGCAGAACATCCCTGACAGGGGTTTTATTCAGCACAGAGACATCAAGTGACAGCACTGGGTATTGCAGTTATTGCACATCAGTCTTGAGTTTTCTGAGCCACCTTGTGTTCTTTGGAAAACAGATTTATCCACAATATAAAAGAAAATATTGGAGCTTAGCTACATCCTCTGAGACAAAAGGAACGAGCCTTCCTTGTTCTGCACTTATTTAGAGCTTATTGGTAATGTGGGTGAGCTACAGAACGTCACTTTTCAATAGTGTTTGTGTTGCCAGTTACTCTGTCATACACTAGAACTGTACAAAAGCTTTTAAGTGACTATGATAATCCTTCAGCTACAAGATACAGATGAAATTTAAACTGCAGGCTGTCTGTCTATAGAAATGTTATTTATATGAACATCTTTGATAGTACTTTAAAAGCATTTTATATTCTTCTGATGTGGAAAATTTTTAAGGATGCGCAGATGGGGCCCTTTCACAGCTGGATGTAGCCATAGCACAGTATGTTAGCATTTTTGGCCCCGTGCAGCTGCAGAACAGCTCCTGTGTCCTAGGGCAGGGCACAGCTGCAATCGTGGTGTCTCCTGCAGGCTGTGGCTGTGCCTGGCTGACATGCCCTGTGGTATGGACACAAGGAATCCAACATCCTGGGTGAGGAAGAACACGGGCTCTTGTGAGGTGATGCATCTGCACAGCCTCCCACATGGGTGTCTGAGCCTCTCCTAAGCCCTTTCCACTTGGCAGACCAGAGCATGCAAACATCCCATGCTCCAAAACACTAGTTTTGTGACGTAATTAATGAACATAGGAAGAACTTGATTTGTTCACTTACCTACTATGTATTTGTCTGGTTGCAAGCATACATTTTCACATTGTCTTGTTCTGCTGCTTTATGATCATGGCAATCTTTGAATGACTGAACTGGCTTGCTTGTGTTTCATGCATGGGAAGCCCTACAAATTATTACCTGGCTTTGAAATTGAAGGGGTAATAAATTTATGAAAAACATTCTTGTGATTTAAGGTAGCTAATGTCACAGGCCATGTCGTTCACCAGTATTCCCTTATCTCTGTTAGGCTCTGTTTATTTCACTGGGTTTATGAGATGTGGCTGGGTGGTGAGGACAGTGACTGTAAGAGATGGAAATCCAATATGTAAATAACTTAAAGTCACCCTTTGCACACTTGACTTTTGTGACCCTATACTCTCAGTTCCTGCTGACAGGATTACGAGATGTTACTAAGAGAAAGGCTGCTATTTGAGAGGCCAGCAGTGTCGTTAGGAGGAGGGGACAGCCACATCTGTATTGTAATTCAGGATTTGCTAGTGATGTTGGAGCAGAGAGGCATTATCTAGATGGTTTCTCTCTTCTTTTCCTTCCTCTCGAAGCTGCCAGGCATTGGTCTCTGGTCAGGCATTTTTAACCTGATGGGCTTTCCAACCACTGCCAAGTGTATAGTTTGGAAAACTTGTAAAAAAATAAATTGCTGGTGTTAGTTTCCTCGTAAAATAAATGAACCTGTGGCTATAGGAATGTGAGATTGTAATCAGTGAGGAAAATATAACAGTGAAAACCATGAGAGTTTAGTACTCATAGCTGTCAGAAATCATTTTTTCCTTGACCAGATAATAGATGTTCATGTATTAATTTGTAAGTTTTAAAAATATAATCATGCTGGCTGCAACGTCCAAACTGGTAGTTCTCTACCCTTGGACTTCTCTAATAATTATTTTGAAAATTGTCTAAATAGTCTAAAAGCTGATGGTTTCTAAATGGAATGTACTTAATTATATGAAGATCCATTTTTTAGTAGATATTTTGAGAGTTTATTTGCCATGCTTCTCGTCTCCAAAGAATTGTGCAGAAGAGACAAGCTAGTATCCAGTGTTTACTTCTCTTTAATCTCTGCAGATGTTGTACGTTGGTGGTGGGTAATTTGTTTTCATACAGAAACATGCAAAACAAATGGACCATTGCCACTCATTCATGTTCCTAATAAAACAGTGAGCGAGACACATTTACTCATGGTCATTGCCTAACTGTACCTATGCTCTTATCTATTCCCACAGCTGTAAGATACGTTTCCAAGCACTTCCCTTCAGCTAATCTAGAGCGTACCTGGACCAAGATATGATCTACAGCACTTTTACTGCCTGTTAGACCTGAACAGATCATGCTTTGGCACGTGTTTCATCAGGGCTGACAAGCCCCCTCCAAACACGCTCAGAAGAAGGAGCCCAGATGGTGACTTGGTCCCGAATGGTGATATGCCCTCTGCAGGTGCTCAGATCTCAGTGATCATCACAGCATTGGCAAGGGTGGGTTTATGGCATTCTTCCTTGCTGAAAAGGTAATGGGAAATGAGTTGGGATTTCTAGTGGGATCACCTTAGTACTGGGCCTGAGCCATGAAGACTGGTATCGCACACGTAGGCTGAGAACTGGATCCAAGGAGAGGGGCTAAAAGCACAGAGGATATCAAACTAAGACATCAATCTTTAGAAATATAAGGTATCAGACACTTAGAAATTAACATTTCTTGCGTGTATGGTAATGTGACTTTGTTTTCCTAGGGAGGCTGAATTTCACTCTGTTGTAATGGTCTGATTGCTGTTGATTACTTGTGATTGTTACAAAGAGCATCAATATGAATAACTATAACCTGTGCATTTTGTCATTTGGAAAAAATAATCCGTTTATCTCTGAGGGTAGAAAAGCAGCTTAAATTTTCACATAATTAGATATTCAGAAGCAGAGAGTCTTAAAGTTATGTCTGTGCGAGACTAATTGGGATTTGTGTTTTGAGATTTGTATGTATTTTGCATGCAAGCATTTAGAGGAAGAGCTAGCTGTTTAATGAGGGAGACAGGGAGAAATTGCTGAATTTCCTGTGGTTTTTCTTTTTCTAGGGGGAGGAAAAACAAAAAATAAATCAACCTTTCAAATACCACCTTTATTCTTCTCCCTTGCCCCTTTTATTTTAAACAAGTCAAATCTTGAGCATTCATACTTGTATTTAGGATTCTTCCATGGGTGTTGCAGGGGTCATAAGTAGCTTTCCCTGAATAAATCCTAGAAATACACCTGCTGAAATGCTCCAAGTTACTGGGCTGTCCCTGTGCCCTGCAGATTGTTGCCAGTTAAATCCTGTAAACCAGTGAGATTCTTTAGCAAAGCACAGAACACCCTCCGTTGACCCTCACTTTATCTGAAAGACAAACATTTTAGCTCTTGCCCATCAGAAATTCAGATGTGACTATTTCCAAACAGCACAGGCTTCTATGCTGCACAGTTGGTCTTAAAAAGCCTTTTTTTTTTTTTTCTTAGGTAGGATGAGAGTATATAAAAAAAAAAAGAATTCTCAGTCCTGAGGAAACTTTCCTTCCTGGGAGTGCCTTTCATGTGCTAGGAAAATTCTTTGGCACAATGTAACTGTTGGTGGCTTTCTAATCATAACAGAATTTTGATTTTTAAAAATGAGGAGCTTTTGGTGCTACATGTACCAAATATTGCTACAGACAATATTTTCTTTAATATCTTTTTATTCCTATAGTTGTTTTTCTCTACAGTCACTACCTTGTATTGTCACTAATGAGGATAGATTGGAAGGAGTGCATCCCAAGCTTTCATCTGGATTTACAGGGTGCTTGCATGCAATATGCTGAGACACCCCGATCTGAAACTCTTACAATTTTGAATGATTATGGTTGGAATGATGCATGTGCTTCATTGTAGCTGTCGTGCTATTTCCAAGATTTTCAATCTTGATGTCCTTTTATTACAAATGATATAATGAGGTTTCTTTGACTGGGCAATTAATGTCTTTTTATCCTCATGATGAAGAGTTACCCCAGAGTGATTCTGAGAAGATTTATGCTTATATTATTGAAGTTTTTGTCTTTTCTGCAATTCAGTAGTGTGAAACATGCCTGAACTGCAAGAGCAGTTGCCTCCTGCATTTAGCTGAAGACAGCTTATGCCCTCTGCTCAGCCATTACTTTTTTAGACACAAGGATGGTAGATGCAGGGGAAGGCAGAGAGAAAGTTGGAATCCAGGAAATAAAATGCAGGTTAAAAGTAGTTTAATTTCTTGGTAGACATTTTTATTGACAATTCTGCAAGGTTTTTGACAGCCTGGAGTTCTTTGCACAGGGGAAGTCTGAGTTATAAGTCCACAAACCTGCTACTGTAAAGTGGGGCCAGGGTACTCTTTTAGTAAAATCTTTCTGTGCTGTCCGTACGTGGTAAAAAGCAAACTGGATAAATTCTAGGCAGGAAAGACACAGTCCAGACCTGCTTTTTAACTCTATCCACCATTACAGCTACTTTGTGAGAGATGAATATTGATCATTTAGAAGGTTGTGCTGAAGACGGGCAAACCTTGTTGTTTTTCTGGCAGAGGCAGGCTGTGTGAGCTTGTGGTTTTATTTGTGGTGCTTTTTTTTAATTAAATAGTTGCTACAATATGCAAAAACTCCTCAGGGCAGGAGCTGCTCAACTGCAGAAGCAGGGAGGCTGGTGGATTTTGGGGTGCAAGCTCAGGATGGGGCAGTAACTGTGTGCAGAAGAAGGTTAGGTGGTCCATCTTGGCAGGGCTCTCTGTGTTTTATGAATACAGATTCTGAAGTGGCAGCTTGGATATTTTGGGGTTTTTTTCTGGCATGATCTTCCATGAGCTTTAAAAGCTGGTTGGTGTTGCTGTGAACTGACTGCTGCTGAGTGTGTGAACCCATTTGTTTGTTTCTCCAGCGAGGGTTAACTGCTACCTGGCAAGGCCTTTTATTCCACCAGTTGGTGGAGATGAGAAAAGCCAAGCTTTGTCTTTTCTTGTACCAGTTGCTCCAGTAAAAGAATATTGCTGCTTCTGCAATCCTGCTTGTGAAGTGCAGGAGTTAATTTTAAATAAGAATTACACATTTCAGAACCTTTTTTAAAGAAGATAAGCTGCTTATGAATGAGACATGGCAAACTTCAATGCAGGCACAGTCCTAATTACCCTGTCTGGTATTTTTTTCTCCTATAAATTAGCTGGTTTTGCATTCTCACTCAAGTATGCTGCATGATCATATAATTACATACAGTGAGATGCCAATTAGTAGTAAGGCTACAGCAGACCTTTACAAGTCAGTTTGACTTATATTTTTTTCACTGTACACATTAATTATTGGCATAGTATTTCTCAGCAACACCTCCACTGTCGAAGTGACAGCAGCACAGCTCACCAGTTTGATATTCCTGTTGTGTCTATACAGGAAAAACTGCTGGAAAAGACAACCTACCATTTTAAAATCAGCGTTGGGGAGTTCTGACTGTGTGCGTGGGAAGTTACAGCAGAAACTGTGAAGAGCAGCAGAGCTGGATGCAGGTCCTTAGCAAGCATCAAATGCCAAGCAGTCACTCAAGAAACAGTTGTGGGGAGCACCAAACCAACATACTCATCAGGTAGGAATACCTATCGGTGTGGTGTTTGAAAGGAAGGTAACACTGGTGGGGGGCTTTCTCCCATTAATTAGAAGTTGGTAATTTACCATATCCTTCAGTGTTTTTATTTCCAGTGAAGAATACGAGCATGTTGTCTAATGAGCGATGATGGGGTTCAATGATGTATACATGCTGTTCTATAAAAAATTGCTCAAATATAAACCAAAAAATTATAGCTTCCATTTGTTCAGTTCAAAACACTTGCTGCTTCTTGTTTACTGTAGGTTTCCAAAAGTGTGGATGTTCTTTACACATGGTATTGAAATGTGCTGAAACAAGTGGGTTTTTGTCCACAGTTACTTGGAATTGCGGTTGCTACAGTAGTAGACATCAATCTGGGTGATGTCAGTCATGTATTTTTTAAGGTTGAAAATATAAAAAGGAGGAAAAATGTAAGATGCTTTATCAAAGATGCACCATGCAAACTTCTGATCCAACCGCATTTCACCCAATGTGAATCATTGCAAGTAATACATATAGATGTATAAAAGTGGATATGAGAGACTACATGTTCTTAGGCTTTATTTATACATCAAAAGGATAAATAAACATCATTTCTTTGTGCTGGCTGCAGGGTGGATAGATTTTATGCACGGGCTTCCACGTTTGTGCTTCTGACACAGGCTGTACCTCTTTCTTTCTGAGACTTGATATTTGATATTCTGAGTTATCAAATAGTTTGATTGAAGTTATTTCTACTTTTGAGTGAAAGGATGGTAGTTTTAGTAAAATATTTGAGGATATAATTGTGAAGACTGTGTATATAGAAATACTAATTAGACTTTTTCTTACATTAACATCTGTGTGAACAATAGAATTCCTTCTATAAGTTTGTAGTAAGAGCAGCAGCACGTGGATTGTGCCAAAGTGGATGGTTATGGATATGTTCATACATCTTAAGTGTGTCTTTGAGGTTGGAAAAGGCAGAACAGCAGTTGGTCTTCCTGTGGCTCTTCAACAATGTATCTGAGATAGTCCTTGCAAACTATGTTAAAAGCAGCATGCTTTGAATAGGAGATTGGTCTAATGTCTCTTCTAACCTAAATTGTCCTATGATTCTGCTTCCGTGAAATCTTGCTCTACCTAAAGCAGCACCATCAATTAATCAGGCCTTTCTACCTTCCACTTTGCTCCATCCTGCAATCCTACCACGATGTAACTTCTTCAATGCTTGGATAGGATGCAAGGGCAGCCAGAACGTTCACACTGTAGTGCTTGAGTGTTGTGGCCTAATACATGCCTGTGTCTCCTTTGTGTCAGATGTTCCACAAAGTAATGGTGCTTGTGTGATGCAGGAAGGGTGTTTTTCAGGCTGCATGTTTGGTTTTGTCAGACTGAACCATAGCACCCTGCTCACTGAAAATGTACACTTGGAGAGGGGGGAATACACTGAATATGGCCTTCAAACCCATGAGACACCCTCACTCCTGGAGAAAGTGCTAAATCTGCTTCAACCATAGACAGGTACTGCACTGGGTGACAGAGCATTTTGTCATCTTAATTCATGAAACCATGTATGACCTCTGGGAAAATAAGGGGATGATCTCACTCTTATTTCTGACATCTGCTCTAGCTCCTGTACCTCAACACTGTATTGACATCTACAGTATAAACCAATCTTTGTCGCTTTTGATAGCGCAGAGGGGCCCTGGCCCTGAATGAAGATTTTACCTATCCCTGTCAGACAAATCAGAGTTGCTGAACAAAGGACTAGTGGCTTTACTTTAAAGGAAATAATAAAGAAAAAAAAAATTTGACTCGGAAGACAGACAAAATTCAGAGAGCCAATGCTTTTCCACTTGCATCCCAGGGGTGCAAGCTTGCTTCCTCCCCCTGTTCAAATCCCCCTCCTTAACATTAGTTAGAGTCAATATTAGGATACATGGACGACAGCTCTGTAATGACACTGAATCTTTAGTTCTCTGTGGGGTTTCCTGGGGCAGTATCATGCTACATTAAGGAACTTCCCGTGACATTAATAAGAAATCACTAAATTGTTTCTTTGCAATGGCTTTCCTTTCATTACTCTGATTAGAATATATGATTTCATAGAAATGTGTTCTTTATGTTCCTTCTTAGTCTTATGCATTCCCCTTTTAAAAAAAAACCACAAACAAAACAACAACAACCAAAAATCTCAAAGCCTCAAACACAACCTAAAAAACTAAAATCCAAAAAAACAAACCCAAAACGCACAAATCCCTGCAAGATAAATCAAGGGAAGGCGTAATTCTGATTTATGTAAAAGAAAAGGACAAAAATTATGAACAGGCACCAGAAAAGAGGAAGATAGAGAAAATTAGAAAAGTATTTGGTCTTTTAATGAATTGGGTAGTACTGAAGCATACAAGTGACTGTGCGGATAAAGTTGACTAAGTTACTTTATAGCAGAGGATAGGGTGATAAAGTTATTTTATAGCAGCAATGCGTGATAAAACTAATATGCCTTGAGTCCCTCTTGGTTAGGCTTTGTACTACAAGGCAACAGAGCTGAACTGGCAGGAATTAGTGTGAGACAGAAGGTAACACTGGTTTGAAGAGCTTTCCATTCTAATGGTATGTGCTGCTCTGCTTACATCTCTTGGGAATAAACTTGGTTATAAAATATATGGTATTTCATAATTGCTTTTTCTGACAGAGGAGCAACTCTGGTCCCTGCAGGCTTAGTGCATTTTTGGTGGTGTAATGGCAGTGGTTTTCTTTGGGGATAAGATGTGGCCATTAAATGTTTCTCTCTGAACCTTCCAACAGTCTCTTGCCAAGCGTTGACAGTACCGCTTGCTCCTTTCAGTAGTATGGCCTTACTGAAATGCTCCCTGGATGTGAGGACACTTCTGAAAGCTGGCTACAGCTCGGGATGGAACCGTTCCGTGTAATCCTTTACTTCAGTGAGAAGATTTTTACAAATAATTCTTTAAGCCCATATAATTTATTGTCCTCTTCCAAAGAGGTGCTATATAAAATCTACTTCAATTATGATAGTTGGTTCTCAAAAAGCACAGCTTGTAGGGCCATAGCATACTTTCTAAAGACAGGCCCATGACTTGCAACTCTATAAATATTGCATTTTTCATTGGTAAACACCTACCTTTTCTAACAGCTTTGCCAAAGCTCAGGTTTTCTCCGGTTCTGCTGACAATTTCAGACAGATCAAGATTATGCTACAGTTTTTAAAATATTCAGGCACCTCGGCCACCTTCTAGATTAAAGAACCCAAGTGGGATAGACAGCTGTAAGCTGATCAGAGTTTTGTTTTTATTCAGCCCTGTAGCTGTTATTTCTTTGTATACATAGATGATAAGAATAGATGTAGTCACTTGAGGGTATTTTGCTCTTATTTGCCTATGTGTGTATGACATCTGATTCTCATGCCCTAGGGACTTTATGTTGCTATAGTAGTACAAGGGGCCTTTAAAATTACTATTCCATTTTTATGGATTACCATAAAATGACTTGCATGTAAAGGAGAATCAATTTTGTTGTGACTTTAGTGGGAATTAAGTCGCTGTAAATTCATTATAATCTTCTTGCTCTCTTCAAATTTGTGTAGTCGTTAAGAAAGGTTTTCTTTTTCTCTTTCTTTTTTTTTTTTTTATTTCCAAGAGTGGATTCTCCTAGCCTCCACAGTAGGAGCCCAAATCCTAGGGTGCTGTGCCATTTGCTGGGCCTGTGCAGTTCTCAGGGGAGCTTAATTTTCTATCAGAGAGGGTTGGAAAATAGTGGGATTAAATTT
Source organism: Scolopax mira (assembly GCA_004320125.1). NCBI lineage: Eukaryota > Metazoa > Chordata > Aves > Charadriiformes > Scolopacidae > Scolopax > Scolopax mira. Next base: position 45,019 of record BJBW01007272.1, read on the forward strand.
TGGAAGCCCCTTGTGGCGGTTATATTCTGTCTGTTGCCTCTCTAGGCATCCAGACTCTTATTCATAACTAAATAACTTTTCTTGCAGAGAAGATAGGAAAGGATTTGCAATGCTTTTACAAGTTACCGCTTGAAAGGTTTCAAGTGGTCTCATGCATCATCGAATTTCTGCCCAATCTATTGCTCTGTTGTGTTTAGCACCAGAGTTTGGCTCTCAGGATGCTATTGAGAATAAGAGTGGTTACAACAAAGTTGAAGGATTTAATCAGGATAAGTGAAAGAATCCTTCAGACTGGCCTGCAAAATGTAGAATGAGAAAGAAACCTGACAAGGCTTATTTCTGTTTGGATAAAAGGAGTCACCCCTGCAAGCAGACTAAAGGATTAAAAGCTGGATAAAAACAAGGTGAAGGAACATTGGTATCATCTGGCTGTACTTTTTGGTGTCTGTAGAGAGAGTGCTTCTGTACGTGGTTAGAATCAGCCATTGTTTTCAGTACAAATAGCTATATAAGTAGCATAGTTATTTTCTTATTACCCTGGTCAATGCTGTTGCCCAGTTATTATTTTCCTACTTTGAGCTGTGGCAGTGTGCCTACTGCCAGATTAAGCATAGGGCCCTACACTCAAAAATTGCAAAGCTTTTTTCATATATACCGTGATAAATTTAATCGGACAAGAATGCAGAATGTTAATCACAGATCACCTCCCCAGACAAAAAGAACCTCAGAAACCCAAACCCCAGCAACACTGGTTTTATAATTTCACATGTACCTGCTCTGGCAAAGTATATTTGACCAAGAGGTGATTTCATCTTTTTGTCTTTATGAAGTAAACATAGCAGATACAGATAGTGAAGTAATTCCAGGTTGCCCAGTTCAGGCAATAACTGCTCTTTACTTTTCCAGTAATTTTATGCGGTTAGTCACTTTATTTTCTGAGCACTTTTTCATGCTGATACAAAACACACTTTCTCTTCTGATAGTCTCAAAATACCTCTGTTAATATTTTCTATGAATTAGTCTCTCAAATTCTACATTTTCAGAAATGATCCATCATTTTGCATGGATAAAATACAGACCCGTCTACAAATATTTGTTATCCGTTCATGTAAAATGTTGTTTTTAAAGCAATAGAGAAATACTGAATTTTTTCTTTTGTGTGAAGACAATGTTTAGAACTTTGAGTTGACGTCAGGGAACTCATCATTTTGATCATAGCAGTGATAACCACTTTGTGCAAGAACAACAGCTGGCCACCATGTTTTATGAGTAGACAGTTTTAAAAAAAAGTAAGTACATAACAATGATTTCTATAGACTCTGCCTTGCTTTTTGTCATCTTTCATAGGGTACTTCATCTCACTTCTTTCACATTTGTCAATCCTTTATTTTGAAAAAAGGAAATCAGTGACATTTTCTCAGTTGGATGTACTGAGCTGACTCTAGCCAGAAAAACAGCACACCAGAGCTGCTCCCCGGGAGCTATGCAAATCCTCCTCAGCATCATCATTCTTCAACAAAAATCAAAACAATCCTCCTGATTTCAGAGACATCATTTCTATACTCTCTGATTTCACACACAAACACAACCCAGTGCTTTAACTGCTGACTCTACTCTCAACTTTGGAATTTCATGAACAATTGGGGAAGACTGATGATTCTGTAATTAATCCACTTTGCGATGATGCTTAACCACTTTGGGAAGAAAATATTGTTCTTAGGACTGAATGTAAACATGAATGCATGTTTACTTAAACAAACTGATGACTAGATTTTCAGAGTGAAGCCCCAATTTACCCCAGAACCCATAGTATGGTAGAACAGGCAGGAGACTTGCTACTGAATGAGTGCTGTTCTGATCTTCTTCAAACCAACACCTGGTTTGATTTTGTTATGTTACTCTAGCTTCAGGTGCTTTGAAATCATCTTGTTTTACAAGCCACTTTAGTGTTGCACTACCAGCACCATAAAATCTTAATAGTCACCTTTACTTCTATATTTATTCTAGTTGTTTATATGTCCACAGCACTGTTTGAACAGTTTTTCTTTACAAGTCCCTGCGTGAACCACATGTCGCTCAGTTCTGGGGGCTGCTTTGGTCACATTGTGTGTGTGATATGTGCTGTGCTGTCTTCTGTCAATAACATGTTGGAAGATATCTGTGAATGCTCAGGACAAAAACATGAATACTTTCTGGAAGGAAAAAAAACACCCAGAAGTATAGGTGTTTTGATCCTGATTATTTGGGTCCTGATAATCCGGACGCTGGTTATTCTGATTTCTATCTGTGGTCATGTTTGGGGACTCTGAAAAATTGTTTTAAAAAAAAAAAGTTAATGATCTAGAACTGAAACTTTAAGGCACTGTTTTAGTGCCTTGTGGGGGAGTCTCAGAATACCTCTGGGGTTGGAGGATAGAACACTGTTCCCACATTGTACAGAAAACTATGAGTCACTTTTACTGACTTTCTGTAGAACCTTGTGATAGGGCAGCAACTGACAGCAGATTGCTGCACTCTCACTGTCCATTCGCCATGGATCTGACCTTCCCTTCATGTAATGATTTTGATGTTTAGTGTACTATTGAATGACTAGGGGAGGAAAAATAAAAGCAATAGAATGGAGGAAGGGGGGAAAAAAAGAAGATTCTGTCAACATTTTATAGGGAGAAAAAAAGTTTCAAAAAGATTGTGATGGTCTTTCTTGGGGAAAAATGAGCAAGCACCACAATAACAGGTGTCATTTCAAGTTCATGGTCAATAAATTCAAGAGATTATAGTTTGGAGGAAATAACTTCAGCTACTTGGACATCTTACTGGGTGTTAGAGTAATGGCAGAATAATGATATTTGTAGCATTAGTGGTTCCCTAGCTGGAAAGGTTTGCCACATAGACAGCAGCCATCGAAGGGCAACAAAATAAGAGGGTGCAGATGAGTGGTAGGAAGGTACCAGGGATTTAATGAACTGAAAGTAAAGCACTTGAAATATAATTATGTGAACAACATTTGGTTTTCCTCCTGTGATTATGCTTGAATAATGAGGACTGCAGTGTCTGTAAAGGAACTGGGAAGTAAATAAGAGCTAGGGATTTGTTTGCTTTAGTTTCAAGAAGGGACATGATTTAAAGTGTAGCATTTGATTTAAATGGTCTCTCTCTGAATTTGAGTAATAAGGGAAATAAAGTGAAATTTAAGTCCTAGGGGGACCAGATCCCTTGTTAGTGTGTACATGGATATACTTCCAATTATTTTCAAGGCAGTTGTTTTGATTTATTCCAGCTGTGCTGTGCAACAGTCACAGCAGCACTGAGCTACTTCACTTGCATGCAATTGCCATTTGTGCCTGCTTTTGCTTGCACATCTCAAATGAAGGAAAGAGATTTGGACCTGAGGCTGCATAGCCTGGGGGGGGGGAGAGGGGCCAGGCAGTCAGGAAAGGATGAATTTCACTGTTTTCTCTCTTTTCAGAGTCTGCATTCCTCCCACCATCACCAAGTGCAGTCTCACCAAAGAGCAGATATTGAATAAGCTGTGGACTGCCCAGGGACTGCTGTTCTGTGCAGCCAGTCTGGAAATTGCTGTGAGATTGGTTTAATTATATAAAGTATGCTGCTCTGATATACTAGGGTTGTTAAAAACCGGATATTGCCGGAAAAGAGGTTGGTCTTTAAAATTGAATGACTGAAAACAGCAATTCAATTAAAGCTTTAGTACTTCTGGGAAAGGTTTTATGACGTGGCCAGGAAAACTGACTTGACTTTGTTCTGATAGTTTTCCCCCCAAACATTGGTTTGCTGGCACCAATGCGTGCCAGGTGCCCCCCTGCATTCTACACGAGGTTCCTTCAGGTGTCCTGCTTATCTCCTAGCTATGTCCTCGAGGCCCTGCCAGCAGCTCATCCATCCTGCCAGTCCCTTGAGTGCCTCTGGTCAGCCTGGCCTGGTCTTCTCTTCTTATGTGTGTATCTTGGGTGAAAATGGTTTCCCCTAACCTTACATATCTGTATGCCCTAAGCAGGCTGTCCTAGGCTGAACATTTTAGCCAAGACCTCATGTTATCCTATATTAGTCCTTATCAGACAATAAAGATGAAGTGCCTTTAGGCATAGGTGTCCTTAGGGTTGGTTGACTCTAAAGAAGGGGAATTGCTTGCTTTGCAAGGGAGTCCATTTTCGGGTGCTGTCCTTCTGCTGCAGAGCAGTTGGGCAGCAAATATCAAGATACCTTCCTGGCAAATGCTCTCAACTCTTCTCTCCATAGCTTTAAGTGGTTGCGAGCTGACAGTAAGGTATGTATGAAGTGAGCCTGCTGGAGGCTTAAATGCTGTATTTAGTGTTCACCAAGCACAAAGTAATTATTTTCCACCCTCAAATAAATGTATGGTATTTATATCTTTTATTTCTAAGGAGGGTGATGCTTCTCCTAGGGAATCATAAAGGCTGAAACAGGTTATTTTAAAGCTGAAGTTTTTTCATCTTCAAGCTACTCCTGGGTGCCACTCAAATACAAAATGCGGGAGGTGTGATGTGCAGGCTGTCAAAAAATGCCACCTTTAATATCTCTTGATCTGCTTAATACCCAGAGGCGGTTCTGTCATTTGGCTGTAGCACACTGCTGCTTTGAGACTGGACGTTAGAATGAATTTTTTTAAATTACAACCTCTTTTTCAGCAGACTAGGAAGGTTTTTAACCACTGTCACCGAGGCTGGAGGCAAAAATCAATAGTTACAGCCTTCTGGCAACGTGCACCTTCCTTCACTTTGCTTTCTAGCAAATCAGAAACTTTCACCCGTTTTTCTGTGCCAATTTGGGATCTTGACACTTTCTCTCGTAGCAAGAAAATACGCTTAGTTGTACTGTGGGATAGTACAAAGTAATGAGCTTTACTGGTGTCTCACCCAGCCTTGCCATGGGTTTTTGTGCTTGCAGTTGTGTTAGACTGGAGGGAGAGGGTTTCCTGCCTGAACGTGCTGGGTATTAAAGCAGTTGAAAAGGCCTGGGCAGAGGTCAAGCTGGCATTTGGGCAAAAATGCAGAGGGGGGAGAACTTCAGATCTAACAGACTTGATTGATAAGGATTTCAGGGCAGAAATGTTTGTAGCTGGAAGTTATCTGGGACTTGGATCACAATTACTAAAAAAAAAGGGGATATAGAGGGTTTTTGTGTGTGCAGTGTGTGGTTTGATGGCATTTTTTTTGCTGAGTAACAAAGATTTGTTCTAATAATAGTACTACTACAGCACTATGAGCAAGAATAACATGCAAAAATAATTTCTAATGAAATTATAGCACTGATAATGAATGTTGAAGGCAGTTTAGCCTGAATAGGCTTAAGGGCTCTCTACTGCCCTCCTGGGTTCCCCAGGGTGGTATCCCTGAGCTCCTGCTGTTAATCCTGTTAAGATGGCCTAGAACAAAGGCTGCTTTGCTCTAACAGCAAAGACTGCTGAACAACATCTCTGTATTTCTGTGAAAGATATCTAGCAGGGCTGGCAAATGTTGATTTTGATCACGTCCAGTTTAACATCAGTGTGGCCTGAGGGCACATTGGCACAGAGCCCTTGAGATAAGGGCCATATATCTTGATCTCCTGCATAGTGTCCTCACTCTCTCATCACTAAAGAAATGTTGTTGCCAGACTCTTGACACTGATAGTCTTAGGTGATGAAAAGACTTGTGTGTAAAAAGCCTTGGGCGTTGCTGGGGGGAGCAGTCAGTTTGGCAGTGTGCAAATAAAATAGTGCATTCTGTGGTCTTGTATATCGTCCCCTTTTATAAAATCAGTAACTTTAATATTATTTTAAGTATCTTTTAAATAATTTCATTTAAAAAAAATCCTGACTTATAAGCACATCAGTATTCACTTACTATACATGTAAAGCCCTTTCATGGTTTCTCTTTAGGTACCTTCCAAAATATTGGGAGTGTTTAGAGTGTGATATTTTACACTTACACACCCAGTAGAAGGCACACCAGTCCTTCTTGACAATCAGTTGAGGAGGATCAGTAAAAAATAACATAAGTATTTATCTACTGAATAGATATTGTATCCTCTGCTCAGCGCAAGCTGACCTTGCTTTCTAAAATTGTTTTAAAGAGACCTGTTTATCTGTTGTTAGTATTGGTGTGTTGAGTACTTCTTTATAATGGAGATGGTACTCTTGGTTTTCATCAATGAGCAGCTCATAACTCTTAGTACATACATAAAATAGTAAATGGACTTGCATTCTTCAATTCTGTGATTATGCATTAAACTCTGTGTGGATGGAGCAGGCCCTAATGTCCCAGAAGGCAGGGGAACCATGATATTAGTCAGACAGAACAGAGTGCGTGACATTATAATAAATGGGTACTCAGGAGTGGAAAGGTCAGAAAATGTCTTGCACTTGCGAGTGCTGGCTGCTAAAATACCTTTTTAATTTCAACTTCTACCTATGTGAAATATGTCTTTTTCCATCAGCAGAACTGAAAGCTCTTTGCCGGCATGGAAATTGCCAGGTATTGTCAAAATGCATAACTCCAGTGCCATATCTCCCTCAAGGCAGGGTTTAGGGGTTCCCCATCCTATGGTATCAGGGCATGGAGTCAGGTTCCAAAGCTCTGCAGAAGAAGATGTGGTTTCTGATGCATTGCTACAGTTGGCATTTGTTACGGGCCACTGCTTGTCCCATAGCTCTGCATACTTCCCCCAAATTACAGATGGAGACTCCAGATTCCTGGAGCTATGTCAAAGCTATATGGTCCAGGAATGCTTCTCTATTCTTCTCTGCCTGTGTGGTATTGTGGATTTAGACAGTGTTTTACAGTCTGAATGCTGGCCAAAAAAAAAAAAAAGCCAAAAAGGGTTTGCAAAAGTAACATCCATTATAGCAATAGGACAAGGGGTATTGTTTTTAAACTGAAAGAGGGAAGATGTAGATGAGATAGTAGGAAGAAATCCTTTCCTGTGAGGTGGTGGGACACTGGAACAGGTTGCCTAGAGAAGTTCTGGCTGCCCCATCCCTGGAGGTGTTCAAGGCCAGGCTGGATGGGGCTTTGAGCAACCTGGCCTAGTGGGAGGTGTCTCTACCCATGGCAGGGGGGTTGGATCTGCATGATCTTTAAGGTCCCTTCCAACCCAAACCATTCTGTGATGCTATGATTCATTGCACTAAGTAATTTTTCCTTCCCATGGAGCAGGTAATGAGCAGGCTGTCTCAGCAGGAACATGTGGGCAGTCAAACATTTCCTCTGTCCAAGCTGTGATCTTGCATTGCTATGAACCCGTTCAGTCCAGAAGCTGACTCGTCGGGGTGGGTTGGTGTGGGACTGTGCCCAAGCAAATGTGTTTTACCCCCGAGCAGCACAGTGATACCTGTCAGGTCAGAGCCCTCTGACTCTGCCTGCCTTCCTCAGAGTGCACCTATCCTTTCCCCCAACGTGGGGGCATGCTCACAGGCAGGCTTAGGAGCAAAAGGTAGCAAAGTGCATTTACCTGTCCATCCCTGAGGTGGTAAACCAAGGGGGACTACAAGAATTGCTTGGCTTAGTTTCTAGTCATCTGTGAAATCCCTTTGCCAATGCCTAGGTATCTGTCTGGGGCTCGGAATACAAATCCTTTCTATTTATTTGTTCTTTTCCCAAAGCATGTAGGTTTCTCAAGCACTTGATGCTATTGATTAAAAGAAGAAAGCTGTTTAAAAGCTCCAGAATACGCTGACAGTCAGTAGGTTTTAGGGTGTGTTGCTATTTTTGACAAGGAGTTCTGAGCTTAATCATCCAGGGGTATGTCCAACCAAGTTCCCACTGAGGGGTGCCCTGAACATCCTGACAGAACTGGACTGAGACATTCTGAACAGTGGAAAGTGGCCAATATGAAACATGCCTAGGTCTTTCATGAAAAAAAATCAAGAACATTAGTAAGCCCAACATTAGAGCTGCCACAAAAATGTGGTGTACCTCACCCTCTCACCCCAAGAGTATGTTCCCTGGCGGGTAAAGCACCAGACAAATCCAGCAGGAAAGCAGACAGGCTGGTGTCAGGAACCAAAAGGCATCTGAGACAAATCTTGCAACAAGTAACATTGGAATAAATTCAAGTCCTGGACCCGGGTCTCCCTTTGCAGGGGGGAATATGTCTGTACTCAGCTGCTGTATACAGAAAGCCCCGTGTAAGGGAGGCGACGAATTCTTATCCCTTCTTGAGCTGGAGAAGAGAAAAGTATATAAGTAGTCTTTGCATCCAGAGTAGTGGAAAAAGTCTCCATTACACTTGCAAATGGTGTTTCTGTGATCAACACTGAAAGGTAATAAATCATTCACAGACATTAGAGCAGCTGCCTGCAGCACGCTATCTCAGTGGATGTAGCTGAGCTAATCTTTAGAAAACCAGCTTTTTGAAAAGTGGGAATTATTCCTAGCTAACATAATACTTGGTTTCAGAACTGTCACTTCATAGTAGATATCTGGGCATTTTAGCCAGTCTTTTAAATGAGTCCTTTCTCTTCCATTTCAAATGGATGTTTTTCATTAAATGCTTTCATCACTTTCTTTTTTACACAAATCAAAAGACAGATATCTGTTTCTTTGGAGACCACATATTCTTAGATTCATATTCAACAAAGTACTTTTGCACATTTTTAATAGAGTAGCAGAAATATTTTTTTTTTGTTCTGTGACATTTTTTATTTAAGTGAAAGGCAGTACTGAGCATTTTCATAAATGAAAATTAAAGTCTGATTAGGTTTGAACATTTTGTTTTAATTCTGTGCTTTCTTATTTCTAACATTTAGGTTTTTTTAAACAAAAAGTGATCTCAAAGCAGAGAGGAAGCAGAGTATGTCAGAAAAATGAAAATGTTTCTGCAGTTTCATAGCTTAAAGCTCAAATGAGAAATTCCTAAAAACTGACTTCTACCCTGATTAATTCTGTTAAAAATAAGTTGTCATTTTCCAATGAAAACTGCTATTTGAAAGATTCTCACCAGCGAAAGTACCACAACTTTTGCCTCTTCATGGTCCTCTTGTTTTCCAAGAGGCCTCCGCAAAACTTTCTGCTTTGTTTTCCAGGGAGACTCATCCCATGTGTGTTTCCGATGCAGTTTTCCATGGGTTGGAAAAGCTGGGGCACACCCTAAATGGTGAAACCCGGGCTCTGTTTATTGCCATGTCATTTAAAAGGCTCTTTAGGCCTGATGTACTGGTGGGGTTTTTCATGGGCTGTGGTATCTACCCACACAGCAGCACATGCCCTGTGTGGGAACAGCCAGTGTAGCCCTCAGTGAGTGTGGTGAGAAGAGGCACGTAGCAACACTAAATTAACTGAAGGGAGAAGAGCACTTATCTTTACCTACACGGCATTTAAAATTTCTAATGTGTTGCACAAACATGAATTATTCCTTGCATTTACTGCAAACATAAAAACTACTACTGATAAGGGATAAGAGCCATGATACAATTATTACGGCTGCCATCTCTCTTTCGGATGTAGGATTTAGGCCTATTAAGCTGCAGCGATTCCCATTAATGTGAAAATTTATCTTACATTGGAAAAATGGGATTTTTCAAAAAGATTCTGTATCTGTCTAAGCCGCTCCTGTTGAAGTTCTGTTAATGCCATGTGTTTCAGAAAATTAAGTTATACTTTGGGCATCTTGGCTGGGTATGAAATGAAAAAAAGAAAACAAGGATCAATGAGCTGCATTGCCAATCCAAATGACTTCAGCAGAAACCTTTAGTACGTTTGTCAGAGCACTGTCTCTTAGAAACCTGTGACAGACTCATTTTTAATTTGAACAGAACAGAAGAAACTTAAAGCTCCCAAGCCTTATGGCTCTGGGGGAAATGTAATTATTATTTCTAGAATAGTTTGTTATACAATTTTTTTTAATCAATCATTCTTACAGCTTCCCTGAGGAGTTGCCCTCTTGGCTCCTTAGGGCTGGTAATTACTACATCTCGGGAGAAGGGATCTAAAAGTCAGGCAAGCTCACCCCAAAATAAGACGGAGTGCTGCAGGGAGAGGTCCGAGATGCAAAATTAGGAAAATTGAAAATGAACGGAGTTTAGTTAACTTTTGCGTGCTGAAAATCTAGCTATATTTTTAAAAGCCTACAATAAATGTAGAAATTGTATGGTGGCTCTTGACAAAGGCTGGCTTTTTAACGGTACTCTAGACTTTGGGTTTTTAATTCAAACGAGCACAAACAGAAACCACCTCCCCTGCCACACTTATCAGGAAATTCAGGCCTCACTGATCAAGGAAGAGTGCAAGACTGTTTTGCAGCAGAGCTATGAAATCACGAGTTGGAATTGCTTCTCTGTATTATCTGTCTATTTAAAATTCAATTTTAAGGAAGGTAAGTAAACCTACTAGAGTGTGTAGAAAGTAAACCCAGTTACAAACACTTTTTGGAGGCTGTTTAGATACAGTTCATCTTGATGACTTTCCTCTTCCAAGTGAGAAAAGTATGGAAGGGTCAACTTTTACCTAATCAAGAGGCTAATGTGTGGTCCTGATGCTGGTTGTGCTACTCATCTCTAGAAAGTAACAAATACTTGGTAGTTTTACCTCTACAATTAAACGTTGTACCTATGAGTGAACATTAAAGTTTGTGTTTGTGCAAGTGGAGGCTTATTCAAGAATGGGCTAAATATATGGCTGTTCCTTGCCTTCCAGCTGTCTGTGGGGCTGGGAGGGATAGTTCTGAGTATCAAGAGGACTAACCCACCTCACTCCCATTTGTGTGGAGATGCTGGACATTCTGCCACGAGCAGTGAATTGCTGTCCTGTGCAGGCAGCTTACAGACCACTAACCACAATATTCTCTACAGCCATCTCTCTGCTGACAGCTTATATTCCATGTTTAAGAGAAACTAAATCATGGAGCTGTATTTACGGAGAAAAAACGCAGCTTCATCTTCTGAAGCTATTTCATTGGGTAATTCTTTTCTCCCTTCAGAAGTTTGTCACAGACACTATATTTCTGGTTTTGTCCTTTGATGTGCTGAGAGTTAATACACTTCTTAAAGCAACCCTATTTTTTGTCTTCTCTATTCTCTCTGTCTTTCTGGCAGTCTCAGATAACAAATGTATAGAGTATCATTCTGCACCATATCACCATGCTTCTATTGCTGAGAGCTTGTTTTTTGTTTGGTTTCTGGTTTCTGTGGTTACCATCTAGTAGAGAAAAACATAACAGGAACATGAATAACATGCAGTGATGTTAAAAAAGCTATTAATAGTGATTATGCAATTTATGTGCTTTTTGTGCCTTGAAAGTACCCAAAGCATTAGTTTCCTCAAATGGCCAAACTATATTTAGATAAATTTTTCTTTCCTAATTTTCTGTTGTGTCTTCATCTTTGTCATCCTCTTCCTCCTATACTCTGAAAGAGCCTCACAGCTGCCTTATACCTTCCTTCATCTTCACATTGATTACCACATTTTGCTGCAGTGTCCCCACCTAAAAAAAAGGGAGAATGACCCTACCATGTAACTTTAAAGTCATAGGAAAAAAGCCAACATGTGTGAGCTGAGCTGATGATGGATGATACTCTGAAATGAAGAAAAAAATAACAGCCAGGATGGGAAAATGAAATAATTGGTGGGTGCCTTGCAGTAGGAGGGGTTTTAGGGTGCCATGAAATGAGTGGAGGAATTCCTGCCTTTATTAATCTTGCAGGCTGGGCAGAGGAAGTGATTGCTTGATAGATTTTTACCATGACATCAGTGGGGTGAGGTTAAGAGCAATTAAGTTCTTTTTAAGAAGGCAAACATGAGAAATAAAAATTGCTACAAATAGAGCTCTTTTATTCCAAATAGGGGGAACTGTACAGTGATGAACTATTTTATCTAAATTGGGCAAGTTAATAAGCTTAAGTCACATGTAGTTTCATCTGGTGATTTCATAGCGCATAAACTTATTTTGTGACAGGTAAGGGTAAGAAAATTAAACCACATTCAGCATTCTTTTAAGTGAATCTGCTGTAATTTACTGAAACTTATTTTTCAGTGCCTCAGATACTCATTTGGCATGGGGATCCTCAGCTTTGCCTGCCTGGCTGTTTATCAGAGAGGGAATAAGCATATTTTTTCACGTAAACAAGTCTGTATTGATTTCCTGTTTGGCTTCTCATTATTAGCAGTAAGTTGTTCTAATAAATACTTGGGGCTTATGCATAGGGACAGGCAAAGAGTAAACAGCAGACTTTGTGTCAGTGAAATATCACCAGACCTTGGAAATAGCAAGCAGTCTGATTCCACACATTTGCGTTGTGCGTACCCCTTTCTTACACTGCTTTTTCACCATGTGGGGATGTGTCTCACGTCCCAACTTTGACCACTCAGAGACAAATCAGAAGCTTCATCCAAGTTCTGCTGCAAACAATGTGAATTTACTAACTAGATATTTATTGTATTTGCTACAGTAAGTTCTATATGTCTGTACTCATGAAGAAGTCCAAGGTGGTACCCTGGATCTGTGTAAATCAGTTGGAATTTCACAGCTATCTTCAGAAGTGCTCAGATTTCTAGATAGCAACCACGTGGGAAGCTTAAGAAGTCCAGCTGCCTTGAAATGTAATTGAAGTAGACACCTAGACTATACATCGTTGTAGCTTAGAGCAAATCTCAGTGGCAGAAGGCCATGTATCTCTTTCCTTGGAAAACAGAACAAAGATTTTTGGTTATTTTTCCCCCCAAGCACTTAAGTCATTCCTAGTCGTTGTGTACAGCAAACAGAGCACAAAAACCAACAAAGGTGAGCTGTTTGGTTTGGGTTTTTTTAAGAAAAGTAGTAAATTTCATACTTTGTCCTGGCATTTGTGTAAGAGATGAGGCTCTTGAAGTTTGGGCCTTTCAAGTCACAAGGCAGGAGGATATCAGAAGTACTTTTTGAGTGAGTTCATGGAGAGGGTCAGAGTTGTGGCAGCGCAATGCAGTAGCAGCTCAGCATGCAAGAGCTGTAGTGGGCTGAGCCCTGGGCCTGTGCAAGTTATCTGAGCCTCTTAGCAGGAAATGTTCCCATATCTGAGCAGGGCTAATAATATTTGAGGAAACACCTGAAAAATTTGCTAGGTTTCTCTGTGGATGTGGGCATCTCTTCAGGGTCCCGAGTCTACTGCTGCAACCAGCGGATCAGTGTCTTGCAGAGTCTGGCCACCTTCTCCTTGTTGCATACCTATGCTGGGTTGTTTGCTTCTGCTTGCTCCAGCTTTAACATGTAATATAGCCCACGGCATGATTACTGTACAAACCCCTGGCTTTAATTCATGGGGGGGATTGCATACAGCCACATAAACCAGCTAAGTGGCAGGGGCCACATGTGTGCTCTCAACCACCAGTCCTGCTGCTGGAGGCTGGGAGAGTGCCTGGGAAATGGGAATTCATATTTGCTTGCCCTGACCTCCTCCTCCTCCCAAGGCATCTGATTTTGGCTGCAGTCAGAGGCAGGGCAGTGAGCCAGGTGGCCATCCTTTGGTTCTTGAGGCAGCAGATAGAGTGCTTGCGAGTCATATTCAGCTCTTCACTCCTAGAGGGCATGACTCAGAGATCTGACATTTGCGGAGGCTGAAGAGCACACACAGATAGACTCCATGGCTCAGGGGACGTGTGAGAGTGTGTGACTCCGTTGTGTGTCAGCCCTTGGAGGTACTGGCTACAAATCGTGGATTTTCCAAATGACTTCTGTCTGCCCAGCTCTGAGCAGCTGGGGTTATGTCTTAGCTGCTGTAATCCTGTGTAAATAGATTGATAGATGCTCCTGGGAGCAAGGGAGTCCATGTAAAACCACACAGAGCCACTGGTATTATTCACAGCTATGCTCTTCTATACAAGGCCAGGACATGCCTCATTATGGAAGAAGCCTCCAGTGTCTTCCATCAGCTCCTGTGTGTTTGCATCACTGTTTGTTGGTGAAGAGCTGCACTGGGGCTGTCCACTGCATCTGAGACAGCAGGAGGCAGCCGGGAGGTGCGTGTCACCCTGATACTGTCCTCAGTCTGGTGAGGGTTCTCAGCTGGTGTCAGATGGTGCTTTTGCAGTGAGCAGCTTCACTGGAGCTTTCCTCAGCTGCCTGCACTCTCCTGATGCTCTACACTGGCTGTTTAACTCATCACTTCCCATGGAAAAGCAGCTAGCCCAAACTGTCTCAGTTAAGGGAAGATGAGTTAGAGGGAAGCCAAAAACTAGAAAAGCCATTGAGAAAGGACGGTAAGTCACGTAAGAACCTAAACATTCATTTAGCAGTCTAAAAATTGATTTAAAAGCCTAACCCCTTCTGAGCCTGCAAGATGCGGTTAGATGCGTTTTTTTTCAGAATCAACCTTATTTCGCTTTGCTCTGCAGTATTTTGAGAGAGGTATCCTCAGTGCATTTTGGCCAGAAAAAATACAAATTCTTCCAAAAGAAACACCATAGAATGCCTGATCTCTCACCAAAACAAATACTAAACAAATGCACTTCAGGCACCTCTGAATGCCAAATTGTTGTTCTGCTACATCAGTCTGAGCTATCTATTGCTCTGTAGTTACCGGCAGGAGGGAAGGAAGGTGTAAGCATCTCTCATGGTCAACGAGTCTCATGGCTATGCTTATCTGAAACTGCAGTTTCTCCTTTTGGGGAAATCTCAATGCCGTCAAGAAGATGTAAACACAATAATTCAATTTTATTTTCTTTTTTATTTTTTAAAGCAGGGAAAATTTAGGGAGTAGGTGAGCTCGTAACATTGCTACAGAGTTTGGAGAATAAGGGAAACTTATGAAGAGAAACATGAAGGAAAGACAAGAAAATGAGCTGCTATCTGTTTTTCTTATAATGTTGCAGCACAGCCCTCTTCTTGATGGGTTGAGTTTCTCTATGTTTTCTCCATCCCATGCAATACAAGGAAGTGTGCTGTTTCCACTATCTTCCCCTAGCTCAAGAAAGATTCAGTGTGTATCAGTCATACATTATTTACTTATGTGTGTTTTCAGGCTTACTACATGAGGTCAAGGGAACCAGGAGTAACAGAGCTAAGCACTGAGCTCCCAGTCGTGCCATAACAACTTTACTGCTGTTATTTGCATGTAATTAACATTTATCGTGGTGTTTTAAAATACCACATTAATCATCCAGGAAAATGGATGGTATTTTTCAGTAACATTACTATCAAGATGTACAAATAGTTATTTTTGTTGAGGTAGATTTTTTTTTTTTTTGGCTGATCAATAAGGCAGCAGCCAACACTTAATTGATTAATTGTTTTTCTCCCTCCCTCTGCTTCCTTACTAGATTAGAAGCCTACAGAACCACTTTGCTACAGATTGTTGTATCTACTGTGATTTCTTTCCCTTAACTCCTAATCTGAGCTGAAAATTGAGGTGAAAAACTACTGGGTCATTTGATATATAAGTGAACCTGCAGTCAGCTTCCTAATCCAGCCAGATGTCTGCTACTGCTCCTACTTTACCAAATTGCTTGTTCTGCTTACTCTATCTCCAGCTGGCCTTTAGTTCACAAGGAATTATTTCCTTTTGTATGTGTAGGTTTCTAAGTTCAGGAAATTAATATCCATCCACATGTTTTGATTCCTTGTTGTATAATTCTCTGTTTCACTTTTGTTGGTTGCTCCCTTTTCAATCTCCATTTTTTGATACCTTCAGATGTTAGGGAGAGGAGATAGGGAGCATCTGGCCCACCAGAGTGTCAGGTATGGAGCAGTGTTTGGGGAGTTCTTTTGATTGTTGAATCTTTCCCTACTTAAATCACGGTTTTATCTAGGGGATCTTTCCTACAGTGTTGAACTGAAGGCTGCTCTCTGTTGAAACCATCTAGCCAGGTAACACTGTTGTGATCTAAAGATGTTCTATAATCATGTTTTACAAATGGGGAAATAAAGCAGCTGCCCACAGAGATAAACAGCAACAAACCAAGCTCTGCTCAGTAGTAATAAAACAGAAGCTGTTAAATACCTTGAGGTATTGAAAACTTTATAGGAGATGCATCTGCGTTTGTTTGGAGGCTCACTCTTGCCAATGCAACTGCTGGATACTTAAGGGAAAAGACCTTTACAATTCTGCTAATGAGAAACCGTGTGGGGCTTACCAACCATAAGAGTTTGCTATTAAGCAGTTACAAGCTCTGAGGCAGTAATTTATTACATTCAGACAGTGCCAGGGCTGGTAAGCCTGAAAAGGCATGTCCATGTGTAGTGTCTCTGAGCCATTTTCTTCACCTTCACACAGGTCTTTACTACTGGATGTTAGAGATGTGTTGGTCTATTATTTCACAAATACGGTATTTCAGGGGTATGACTCCTGCTCTTAGGTCTGCTCCTTTGAGGCCTTTTTTAGGACTGGATTTGAAATTTTATTTTTTAGTGCAGTGCAGAAGAATACTTCTTACATATTTATCAAAAGGACAATCCCTCCAAATTGGACATGAAAGTAAACAGGAAAAATGCTTTCCAGTGTAGCAAATGGCTTCAACTCAGCCCTTTCAGCTTAAACAAAACCAGGGCTCAGTGCTGTCTGCAAAATTTGCTCTAAAAGCTGTGTAAACTTGAAGTTAATTAACATGCCCAGTGACGTGTTACTGTGGCTACACAACTACAAGGGTGCCAGGATAACTTGGGTATGTTTACTTTAACAGTGGTGCTGTGGACAACATCCAGTAAGTTTATCATAGTTGTAACTCTCTCTTTTGTATGCTAAATCGATTCCATTTCTTCTCTTCTGCGTTGTAAAGCATAGTCACCAGAATCTAGAGACCTTTTCTTAAGTTACTTCTGAAACCTTCCCAAGGTTGTAGCAGCATGAACACTGGAGTTGTTGCCTATAGACAGGTAATAATTTGTTTGTTTTTTATTTTGCCTATTACAGTTTGACAATCATCTTTTTATATGAGGGGATTAATGATGGGAAAAGGTGGAAAGGATTTTCATAACTGCTTTGTGCATTGTTGCAAAAGTTAAAGGAAAGACAGTTTTTAATTCTTTTGACCTAAAAAAGTTCTGTATTCTAAGGAAGACAAGCATTACTGTGAAATTTCTCACTTCTTTGAAAAGTTTGATTATTCTTGAATGCCTTGATGGTAAGTCTTCAGTCAGCTCTGACTATTGATCACATGGCTGAAAGCCAGTGGTTATTTACTACCTAAATGTTACTTAAGCCATAGCACACAATCAAGGGCATTATCCCAATTATACAGTGATTATTTTGGAAGAAGAATGTGCCATTTGAATCCATAAATAATGCACTTCACCATCTTAATGTTATAAAGGAGGGCACTGGTGCTGAGTAACTGTAGACTTCTGAGAAATTGCTTTGGGGAGATTTTCAAAGATGCCTTCAGGGAGGCAGGCATCTGGCTCCTGAAAGTCAGATGACAAATTTATATCATTTGATCTTAAGCGTACCTGATGCCCGGTTACTCCTGGATTACTGCTTTTTGCCAAGGACCACCATTGCCTCATGGTCTTTCATGTATTCTGGAGCAAAACAGAGACTTGGGGTCACAACTGCTGTTTGGACCTTCCAATATAGGGACAGATAGTGTCCCCATGAAGGACACTAACAGCTCATCTCTTAGCAGACTCCTGTCTGTTTGCATCTCTGTGCAGACTGACAGTGTTGCAGGAAAGGAGGTTTTCTTGGGGCTACTTCCCTCCTTGCTCAAAGCAGCTTGGTGTAAAGCTGAAGGTGCCAGTTTATCCCCATGGATAGTCACACACTATGTTCTCAGACACACACCTAAGGGTTTCATGGTGTATCTTCCACTTCTGAAGGTGGTTACTTTTCCCTGCCCATAATCCTGGCTTTGACCTCCAGCCGGCTCACCTATATCACCCCTTGTGTTTGGGTGGGTACAAAGCAGGTGGAATCAGTCCACTAGGACAGTGGAAAATTCCCCTGGCAATGCTGAGGGAGAAAAAGCACAGCTTCTTGCCAGAGGAACTTGTTGATTTGACTCACCCTGCAGCTGCAACATCAGTAGACGTAATATAAGCAAAGAGGAGGGAGATGCAGGACCACTTTGGTCCATTACATTGGATCAAGTGAAAATCTTGAGTATGCCCAATGAGTGTCCTTTGTCTAATAAAGGATACCTAGGGTAAAAAACATGCAGTAATTCTGAGTAATCTTGTTTGTGGTTGGGGCTAGGGCACCGGATGTATAAAATACTCTAAAAATGCCATCTAATCTGAAAAATCAGACCTTGTCAGTCTGATGCAGAGCAATGCTGTAGTAATGCACGGAGTGGCCCCAGGGAAATTTTTAATGTTGTATTAGTTTATATTTGCAGTGATGCCAAGTAATTTAGGCTCTGGAGTCTTTCAGGTGTTCAGTGAGAAAAGTATCCAGTAACGACGAGGTGAAGGATCCTCAATAAAGTAGTGTAGGGTAGTGTTTTGAAAGGCTATGTTAATGCACAGGAATATAGATTACATTGGCATTTCTTGAATTTTTTGCTGAGTTTTAGTACTTGCTATTTTCTATTTGTTACTGTGTTCCCTGATGGAGCATTTGGTTGACTGTATCCTTGCTGTCCTTTCACCTTTCCTTACTATGAAAGTGGAGGTAATGGTCAAATTGAACACTTGGAGTATGGACTTAGAGATGCAGATTTTAGACTTATGACTTATATGAGTAAATGCCTCATCTTTACAGTGTTTGTTCTTTCAGGTACTAAACTGACTTCCCTCTGATTAGGATTTCCATTATAAAAAAAAAAAAAATCATACGTATTTACTTCTGTTAACAGGTACAAACCTGGCATTTTGACCAGTAGCATTGTTTGGCCATGATATTTTTAGAATAGACAAAAGCCATCCCTATTATCATGACCTCCCTTTTTTGTCTTAGCTTTTTCAACTTGGGAAGTCAAGCACAAGGTCAAATAGGAGAAAGGGGAGAATGCGTTTTAGGAGAAATCTCTGAGCAGGATTTCAGTTAGAAAAGTCAGATTCGTGTCTCATCCATCTTTTCTGACTGCTCTGGGTCAAATGACAGGAACATACTGCCATAATAACCCCGATCCTATCTGGGATCGTCTTCAGTGAGGTTACTTTAGATGTGGATTTGTATAACTGATAAGGGAGACCATGCAAATTTTGACAGGACAAATGAAAGCCAACAGAAATTACATGTGGAGTATATAGACTGGAAGATTGCTCCTAAGGCTAAAGTGCCATACAAAAGTATTTTCTCTAAGATGTTGGCAACATAAAGAGAAGAGCCCAAATCCATTAAGACAGGAAATGAGTAAAACTCAGACCTTCATCCCAGTTGATTTTTCAAATTCATACATATTAGGGATGTGAGTTATTCCTTATATTCAGAATCACAGAATCACCTAGGTTGGAAGGGACTTCTAAAATCATCTAGTCCAACCAATGAAGAAAAAAAATTAAAAAAAGAAAAACCACAAAAACCACAACCCACAAACAAACAAACCTAAAATCAAACCCACAGAAACCCCACACCACACCCAACCCAACACCAATCCACTACTAGTCCATATCCCCAAGCACCATGTCAACTTGTCTCTTGAATACCTCCAGGGATGGTGCCTTAAACACCTCCCTGGGCAGCCCATTCCAAGGCCTGACAACCCTNNACAACCCTTTCAGGAAAGAAATATTTCCTAATATCCAACATGAACCTCCCCTGGCGCAACTTGAAGCCGTTACCCCTTGTCCTGTCATCTGTGACCTGGGAGAAGAGACTGACCCCCCACCTCTCTACAGCCTCCTGTCAGGGAGTTGTAGAGAGTGATAAGGTCTCTCCCCTTGGTCTCCTCTTCCCCAGACTGAACACCCCAGCTCCCTCAGCCTCTCCTCATAAGGCTTGTGCTCCAGACCCCTCACCAGCTTCATTGCCCTTCTCTGGACCTGCTCCAGCACCTCAATGTCTTTCTTGTGGTAAGGAGCCCAAAACTGGACACAGTACTCAAGGTGGGGCCTCACCAAGGCCGAGTACAGGGGGCAATCACCTCTTGGGTCCAACTCACCACACTGTTTTTGATACATGCCAGGATGCTGTTGGCCTTCTTGGCCACCTGGGCACACTGCTGGCTCATGTTCAGCCGACAGTCAACCAACACCCCCAAGTCCTTTTCTGCCAGGCAGCTCCAGCCATTCTTCCCCCAGCCTGTAGCGCTGCCTGAGGTTGTTGTGACCCAAGAGCAGGACCCAGTACTTAGCCTTATTGAACCTCATTCTGTTGGTCTCAGCCCATCCATCCAGCCTGTCCAGATCCCTCTGCAAAGCCTCTCTACCCTCCAGCAGATCAACACTCCCACCCAACTTGGTGTCATCTGCAAATTTGCTGAGGGTGCATTCAATCCCCTCGTCCAGATCATTGATAAAGATGTTGAAGAGAAGCAGTCCCAGTACCGAGCCTTGTGGGACACCACTTGTGACCGGTCGCTGACTGGATTTCACTCCATACACCACCACTCTCTGGGCCCGGCCCAGAGAGGTTGTATTTAATAATTCCTTTTGGTCATAAGCTCCTTGGTTTTAGTGTAGTCTTTTTGCTCACACGTCCAAAGTTGCAGATACAGTATTTCCTGAATGCAAGTATAGGATTCGCATTGTCTCTCAATCATTACTTTATAGTGAAGTACTGAAAACTCAGCAAAGTTTTGTTACCTGTATTTTTCAATAGCTGAAGTCACAAAAGACTAGCAGAAACCTTTACCAGTGACACTATATAGGAAATAAATGTTCCACCTGTTGTAAGTTTTAGAAGCAATGCATGTAGTTTGCAAATTTTTGTCTGGTTTTACTTTATATTGATCAATCAAACCTTGGTTTTGATAAGATCCAAACAAAAACAAAAAAAAAGAGAAAGTGCAGTTTGTATATATTAAGATAAAGATTTTCTGTTTATAGACACAGAGCAAAAAGTTAAAATCTAAGAGCCCATGCGAGACCTGATTTTCAGCAGTCCTGAATACCCCCCAACCCCATTGAAATGTCGGGAGCAGAGTGAAAATGCTTTACTAGAGAAAAGACACTTCATTCTCCCATGTATTCAAAAGTAAGAAAGAAAGTTTAGGCGTTCTTTAGAAAAACAGATACAAATACTATATTAATATTACACCTGCTCATTGCCCATGTAGCAGGCAACTCTATGTATATTGCATTTGAAGGCTGAGTTACTACCTATTTCTGAAATATTCATGGAGTATCTCTGAGCACTACCAGACGTCCTCCATTACAGATTCAGGTCATGGTTTAGCAGTCTCTATTTACACTTATCTTGATGCACAGCAGCAAAACCTCTGTTCTGGCAGCTCGAGAGAAAGTAAACCCGGATGCTGGAAAACATCAGAGGGGGAAGGCGAGGAGGAGACTCCATCCTCTGTGTCTGACTCTTTTTGGCTCTGTTCTTGCACTCTTCCTTCCAGTCCCCGCTGGATCCTCCTCCTATGGCCAGGCATGAACCTATCGAAACAATGACGTCTTCTGGGGCAGGAAAGTGCAAAAAGAGAAAAGTGAAAAACCAAGGAGAAAAACAACTGGTGTCAGGGGACAACAAATAACAATACTAAAAGAGGATACAGAACAGCTACCTCCATATTGACAATTAGAGAATATTGGCCTGTGTGGACCTTTGGTTTGACATATTTTACCTACCTCCATCTTATTACTCCTGAGCCTGGAGGTAGGCAGAATGAAACTATACATTTATGCCAAAATTTGCCCTCTAAGGAAAGTCTTTTACTAACTTTGGGAGACAAGAGTTTGGTTATGCCTCAGAAAGAGAAAAGTTACATTTCTTTCTAGACAAAATTTCACTGATAACTTCTTCTTTTGCAGGTATTAACAATATTTTTGAAGATAATGTGTATTTTAAGAGTAAATGGAGTAAACAATACGGGAGGCAAATGGGGGCTGTCCTTGTGTTCTCCAGCACGAAAGGACTGGGTGGAAGGAGGAAGTACAGTTGCCCTTTACTGCAGATAACCTTTGCTGCTTCTCCTCCCTGCAGTGTAATTTGCTTAACCCGTGCCAGAACTTTCTTCTTTTTTTTTTTTTGTAATGAAAAAACATCAAAAACCAACTGTTGTGTGCTGTGGAGCTATTGCTATTCATGTGCAGTGCTCTGCCTTAGGCCACCTCTCATGAAATTTGACATCAATCGCTTTCAATTGCACTTTCAAACGAGTTTATCATCTGGGAGGAGGGGGCAGGAGCTTGCTTTGTGATGGATTATTGCTGCCAGAATTCACTTCTGGCTGCCAATCTGCAGATGGATGTAGTGCAAAACCATGCCCAGTCTGGTGAGATTCCTGGTTTGAGCACTGTGAGGGATGCAGCAGGACACTAGTACCGGGTTTCTTACCTGCACTGGTCACCCAGTGTGTATTCACAGTCTGCTCACCAGCTCATCCCGATGAGATGAGGTGGTGAGCAGGTGATGAAATCCAGATGCATCACCCAAACACAGGTCTCTTCATACGTAACTTTTTCTTCCCTACTGTAATTGTCCTCCTCAACTCCTTCAAAGCCAGGATCCCTCTGCTCTCTCTTGGTTATTCTGATGGACTTTGTGTGTATACTCCGTCCCTCTGATAGAAAAAAAAAACCAGGTTTGTGTTTACAAGCTTGAGGGAGAAGGAAAACACCCTGTGGAAAGAAACTTGAGCTGTGTAATATGTTGTTTGTATCCATTTTCCAGTGACAAAGTGGTTTTTTTATTATACTAAAATACCTCATAGCAACATGTCCTCACCCTAAATAAACTAATTCTATAAACAAAATATGAGAATATAGTACACTCTGCAAAAGAAGTGAATTTTCTACCCAGCTGCCTAATTGCAAGCTTAATAGGTTTGAAAATCTTCTACCTGAATTTGGCTGATATTGGGAAGTGAGTTTCACTGACAGAAAAGAATAAATAGTGGGACTGATATTGGGAAGTGAATTTCAGTGGAGAAAGGAGTAAGTAGTGGAACTGGCAGCCAGGTGGTCACACAGAGATAAGGCGATTGTACAAGCTTCATCGCTGCAGGGAATCAAGCTATAATCTGACCCTCAATGTCTTTGACAGAATTTTATTTTATAAGGGGAACAACTTCTGTTTTTTTTCAAAAATGAATACTTGAGTGTTTTTATTTTTTCTTTAATTTTTTGCAAAATGTAATAAAAGAGCAAGTACAATGAGACACATCAAAACACCACGATAATGACTCACCATTCATGATGTCAGTATTTTGCCTTGAGATTAGTACTGAAGTTGGTGTCCTGTGTTGTGTTTTAACCTGAAATCAAATAGCAATATTTCAAAATAATTCACACAGGAAAACTCCTGTCTCCGTGTAGCAGCGGATCTCTGACTTTATGGAAACTTTACAATAAATGGAATGCTTCCCTTTGCTTGAAATGGCTAAGAAGGTTCCAGTAAATGTAGAGTGGCCACTGCTTGGAATAAAATCATCAGGGGACTACTGCCAAACGTAGACAGACAGGACTGAGGACTGCCTCCCCAGGGAGTGCTTTATGGAATGAGGGGATCCCTGAGGGTACCCCTCTTTTGGAGAGATACTAGTTGGGGTCAGGACCTCCCATCTGGTCCCAGTGCTGCCTCTTCAGATTCTGCTTCTTGATACCCAAACCCTGGGGCTTCTCTGTCGCTTTCAGTTTGAGAAGTGAAAGGCTGAGTGAACCTTGAAGTTAAGGTTTTCTGAAGGTGGCGGGAGAGGAAGAATTGCTGGGAAACAGGTAGCATGAGGTTTTCTCAAGTTTATGCTTTTCCATTTCTGCATCTAGTGTCTTGTGGCTGGTAATTCTGTACTCTTTGCAAGCCCTGGATTCGTGGAAAGGTTAATTGCATTTTGCAAGAGGTTTATTGTGTAGAAATCATTAAAGAGAAATGAAGGATGCTTTTTTCTGTGATTCTAAAACCGAATCTATCGTCTTCGCTCTTTGTAGCATTAAGTACACTACCAATATGTACCCACAAATGCTGGCATCAGTTACCTTTTAAATTGCCTCTGACTTTCAGCAAAGAATATTTTGGAGGAAGTCTGTATAAATTTTTGCAGTTCCCCAGGTTTGCTTGGTACTATGTTTAATTACCTGCTACTTGAACAGACCAAAAAACTGCGCCTCTAAATAAGGTTCTGCAAACTATAGGCAACAACAAAGGCTCGGGTTAAAATGGATGTTAGACATCTATTCTTCTAAAGGAAAACTAATCATTCTTGATTGCTTCTCTTTGGGCAGAGGTATTTTCAACTCATAAACAAACAAGAATCAAATAAACTTCAGCTGAGACTTGTTTCATCTGAAACACTAATCTTCTAGACAGGTGACCATTCCTGAGACCAGAAAGCATCTATATTGCAGTTATCTGTTCCCATTTGTCTTAACAGTAGCAGCTAAAAGCCTCAACTGAGATTAAAAGCAAAGTTCTGTGCTAATATACTGTGAGAGGCAGTTCCTGCCCCAAGAGATTTATTATTTGAACAGAGATGGGTAAATAACACAGCAAATGTGCAAGGGGCCTGTAAGGAACATGGAAATTTCCACGTAGAGCTGAGCGCTCCTTGGGAAGAACTCTGGTCCCTTTGGTTTCCATCAAGAGCCAAAAGCAACCATCATCTTTCACAGTGCTAGAAAGGAGTCACATTGCCCTGGTATCTTTCTGCAGAAACAAGAGTTTGAGTGTTGACTCTAAATCTCTCACTCCTCTAAAAGTGAAAACTGCAGCCTGCTACTGTTACTTTATTATTTTTTCACTTTGTAGTCCAACTGATTTAAAACCTATATAAAGTGGTTTTCTGCTCAGGGACTCTAATTAGCCTTTAAGTGCTTGCGCTTGAAAGATGACTGTAATGTTTTTCAGATTCACATGGGAAATCGGCTGGGTTCTCTGTCATAGAGCTGCTGGGAATGTTACAACTTAGGAGAAGGAGGTACTCATTTTGATTTCTATCATACCAGAAAAATCTAAGATTTAGTTAATTGAGTGTGAGTAAGAGAAACATTGGTGATTAATAGTGACTGAGAGAGGCCCAGTGACTGAGAGAGGCCCAATGTAAATGCTCATTTCCTTTTGCCCTGTGCTTGTGAGTCACTTAATACCTGCAAAAGGTTATCATTCAAGCAAGAAAAAACAGATTCTTCTTGTGTTGGGAATCCGCTACAGAAAGCTGTGAGTGAGGGGATGGGCTTACAGTGCAAGTAAAGAAACACTTTTGAGTAAAAGGTGTTTGACTTCACAAAGGGTGCAAGAAAGTGTTTTCAACAGAATTTCTAACATTATGAGTCACCTGTTTTAAGTTGGTCTTGAAAGTTCCGGTGCTGTGTTATGTTCAGGGGTGAGAATGGCTTCTTCTATTACAGCTGGAGGGACAGATGTACAAATGGCGCAGTTACCCTACTCATCTGTCACCACCCTGCAGCTTGCACATGTAAATAAACATTTATAGCCCATTTCAGTGCAAAGCAGAACAGAATAGCGTTGTTTATCACTTCTTAGCCCTGAAGGGATTATAAACCCTCATACTGTCCCTTACTGCAGCTCAGTAGCTTCTTAACTGGACAGAGATCTGACTGCATAGAAAGGCTTATCCTGCCTGCCAATGCCATGCTAACTCACCCAGATGTCTCTTTGGCATCACAGGTGTGATTTTCAAGAGGATCTTAAAAAATGTCATTTAGGGAAGGCAGGGAGTTCGGGGCATGCAGTACCCATGTAGGGGCATGTGTTGGAGTCAGATGTAGCCAGCTAGGGAGTAGTCTGAATGGAAAGCATCACTGCAGTGACCCTGAGGTCAATGCCAAGAGATGCTTCCAAGACCAAGGGTGACAGGAAGGTCTTGCATACACTTGACCCGCACACCAGAGCAGACCCTAGCAATAGGAAATGCCTGTGAGATGCTGTAAACTCTCCAGTTGAAGACCCAAAGACTTCATTAAAGATGCTCAGCCCTCTGCTGTCCCTCCTAGTAGAAGGACCAGACTCTAACCCAGCTGTGCAGCTCAACCGTGGCTCACACACCAAGTGGGATGGACATGGTGTCACCTCCTCCTGAACTCACACGAGCATCTTATCCCCACGCCTTTTCCAGTCCTGGTCTCCAGGCTTGACTTGTGGTCCTGTGTTGCTGTGTTGGGTTGCTGGATGAGGGAGACGTTTCACAAGCTGATGGTTGAAAGCATTGCAGTGGCCGTGATCAGAGACATCCTGCTGGAAGCTGAATACCTTGTGAGGGTTTATGTGCTATATGCCTTTACTGTGAAATTCCCATTTGTACTGGTCTTAATGTTTCAATTTTCTTTGAAGTCAGAATTGTGGATTTAAGCAAAAGCTGAAGAAGATGTTTTTCTCTTCCAGCATGAATGTTACTTTTCAAATGGTAATCACCGATGTGAACTGTTTTATTCACCTACTGCTGGATGGAAAAATCAACGTAGAGAAATAATAAGGCAGCTGGGACTAGATGAGAAAATAGTAAAGTTAGAATGAAAGGCATAAATCTAAAATGTGTATGAGGATATTTATTTTTTTCTCAAAAGAAATACGTGAAAACTGGAGAAGAAAAAACAGAAATAGCCAAAGCTGTCATACAGAGTTAGAATAATGTGAAGTACTCACCAGACTTGAAATGGCCATCTTCTACTAGATTTTATAAGTGCTTCAATTTTTTTTCTATTATTGCTTTCCCTTTCATTAGCAAGGACAATGAACTACAAGGCATTTAACTGAAGTCTGTTTCCATAAGATAACAAGTTCACTTATTCAACTTCAAATTTGATACAGTGGGGAAAAATATATATGCTTGTCATATTTAGTTGATATGTATGACCAACCTATCTTTTACTGGATACTATTCTGGATAGAGCTCAGTCCCTGCAGATCAACACATCCTGTTTTAAAAGGGTTTTGGCCACACATGGCAAACTTCTGAACCTTGTTCCTCGACTAGCAGGAATAAAAAGTCGATTTGTGTGTTTCTAAGTTCACATCTACAAAAAATATCTAGGTGCAGACAGTATGATCATTATACTGATGGAGAGAAAGTGTTCACCTTCTTAGCATGATGATTTTCTGATCTGGCTCTTTGCATAGTTCCAGGAAGCCCTGTTGTATCTGCAAGGGTCTAAACTGTCACCAGGGTTTAGGTTCACATCTCTGAGTTTGTCTCTCAAACTCCCTTTGATCTCTTTCCTGTAGCAGAATCCAGATAAGTTAATTCATCATCTGGCTTGTTTCTTACACAAAAAACTGCTTGCTCGTGTGAAGTGATCTATCATTTTGTAACCCTGTGTTTACCCTGTGGTGATCTGACAGGAGGATTAGAGCCAGACATTGCTCATCCATTTATATTTAATTAGAAATAGCCATTAGCAACTTTGGGACTTTCAATAATTGTGTATTTCCTGCTTGCATTTATTTTTCCTTATCATTGCTTTCCTGTAAATCTCACATTAACCAGTAATGATGCACTAATTGATTGTGAGGTTGTAAATAGGTGATCAGAGCTGGTGGTGCTTTTGATTCAATATAGGCTTCTGATAACTGAGACACACTGCATAATACCAAATTTTTATATGTTTACTCATACTGAATTACACACTTTTGTTTGGGTTCCTCAAATGGCCTTGATGGGCCTTAATAACTCTCTTGGAATAAAATATGTCTCTTGAATGCCAGTTAGAGTGTCAGAATCCCAGCCTAAGCAGTTTACCCAAGACATTTGCACTTTCTGAAAAGTTCATTAAAAACTTGAAATCAATTCTCATAAATTTTAGAATACGGCATTTTTATTTCAGTAAATGCTAAGCACCACAAAGAGGTAAGTTGCTGTTAGCAGTTACTCTAAGTCAGATTGGCCTGGATACCCTTCAGAAAAGAATTGCAGTCATTTTAAAATAGTGTGATAATGAATTGCATTAATTGTTAATGTTCACTTTCAGTGTCATTACAGAACACATCCTAAATCCTTTCCCACAGGACAACCAATTGGCAGTATGTGATGAGAAGAGAAATGTAAGAAGCCTAAGTATAATTATATATTTTTTTTGTAATGGCTCAGTCCCCATTACTTACTCAGGAAAGTGATTTTGCTTATGTGCTCAAACTCCTGCAACTCAATGACAGAGGTCCCTGGCAGATTTAGTGAGCATCAGCAGGATTTGTACAGACCAAGTAGCAGGGCCAAAATGACTTAAGAAGTAAGGTAATCCATTTGCCTTTTTAAAAACTGCATAATGTCTTTGTCAAAAGGTTGTGACATGGAGCAAAGCAACAATTAAAATATACACCCCAAAACTGCATACCATAGGAAGTTTTGATTAGAAGTGGTGCTTATTTTCATTCATGGCAGGTTTTATACTTCCTGGAGGTTATTCTGGGTGTAATGTTTTCATTCTTTCTCTTATCTCTGTACTGTACTTGGGGACCCGCAGTATTGGTCATCTTTGTGAGATGAAAAATAACTTCCAAGCGTTAAAGGACTTTTCTTCTCTTGGTATTTAAGAGAAGAAATGTTCATTGATTGTTAAGTGATTGATTGATTGGTTAATGTTCATTGTGTATTGGGTCCAACCATATCCATGAGGGTTATCCATGCGCAGACTAAGCACAGGCAATTTAGGAGCAGAAAAGTGTGATTTGATGGTTAAGTCATAGGATCAGGATTCAGGTTCTAGGAGATACTACAGCACTTTATGATTGGCCTTTTATCCCATATCACAGGTGATAGGGCAAGAGGAAATGGCCTCGAGTTGCACCAGGGGAGGTTCAGATTGGATATTAGGAAAAAAATTTACACTGAAAGGGTTATTAAGCATTGGAATGGGCTTTCCAGCAAAGTGGTTGAGGCACCATCGCTGGAGGTTTTCAAAAGATGGGTTGGTATAGTGCTTAGAGACAAGGTTTAGTAACGTGGCTGGATTTTTTTTGTTTGTTGGTGTTAGGCTAAGAGTTGGACTAGATGATGTTGAGGGTCCCTTTCAACCTAGACAATTCTGTGATTCTATTCTATGATTCAGTTTTCCACCTGAAGTATGAAAGTGCCTCAGGAGTCTTTCACCCGGTGGTTTATGATTATAAACCATGTTGATAACTATTTCCAGGACCAGATGAAATAGAGTTTTCAATTCTAAACCTGTTTGGAAGTTCTGGAATTAACTAGATCAAAAAATATTTTTTATTTTTGCTTGAGGTCTGAAATTTTTAAGGGAAAAACATCTTTAAAACAGTTTATACCTATCAAAATCTTTTGCAGAACTTCTGGTAAGATCCCTGTGCTGGTTGACTCTACTTGTACCCCGACCATTCGAATTTATGTTGGCTTCCAAAGCAAAAAGCCTGGGGAAAACATGTGAGATGTGAGAAACGAGAGGTTTCTGAAAGCAACCCCTCCCATGGAACTGCCAGATACAACTTGCAAAGTTCTTCTCTGCAAATCAAAGGTCAGGTATTTTGGGAAGGCAAATGGGTAAGGGAGAAGACTGAGTGACATTTGGAAAAGGTGAGGAAGTTGGAGTAGTGAAACAGAGGGTGAAGGAAAACAAAAACAGAAGGTGAAAACTTTAAACTTCCAAAGGAAAATGAGGAGTGAGTGCTGTACTAGCACAGAACTCTTACACAGCCAACAGGTACATCTAAGGCAAGAATTTCAGTCCCTTTGATTAGATGGCAGGGCAGAACAATACCAAGTAATTAAAGAGGAAAGCATGCAGAAAGTGTTGTAAAGTCTCTTCCTTATTGAGGAAACATAAGGCAAGTTCACCTGCTGGTGGGTGCCAGCTGCCCTCATAGGGAAGGACAGGCAAATTCAGAAAACTGCCATGGCACACCAGGGCCACAGCCTGCTCTGGAGGGTTGGATCTCACATTACCTCATTTTAAAGATGGTCCATTTTCCAGAACGGAATTAAATTTTTTTAAGGCAGGACAATATAATCTTTATTTAATTTGGTTGTTTATTATCATTTATTGGTTTCTGTTAACACACATAAAACCTCTCTTCCCGTGCCTGCAGAGCAAATGCCCTGAAAGCATAGCAGTGACACGGCAAGGCAGGCACGTCTCACTGCCGATCGTTAACAGAGTCATGCTGGTGCCTAATTACGTGTCATGGTTCATATGCTCGTTTGCAGACTGCCTGAGGAGTCACAGACAAGGACACCAGCTACCAGATCCTTGGAGTGTGAAAATCTTGCTGCACGTTGTCATAGCAGATGTTGGTGTAAGTTGCACCTTACTGAAGGAGTCTCATCAAAGTGGTGTATGGGAGGCAGTATATCTCTTCCAAACAACAGCGCTTCATGGGTAGGTGTGTTTGAAAATCTCTTCAGTCTTTAGCAGCTGCTTTACACCACCTGAAGGCCCTACACATTCTTGATCTGTGTAATCAACTGTACTCATTAGGTTCAATTTAGAGTAGGGTATGAATTAGCTGAAGTGAAGGGGGCACTAGAACGCTACTGAGCTTGTGAGTGCACTGAAGTGGCTCATATGTGCAACTCAAAGGCATTCCTGTTTCATTTTGGGAAAATGATACCTGGGTGACTAACGACAGAAGGAGGTGGACTCAGCAATACACAGTGAACACTCTTTCTCCAGTGTGTTCCACCATCAGATTTCAGGTAGGCTGCAACTAACCAGCTATCGTAAAGGCTTTTAGTGAAGCTGTGAGTAAGATGGAGGCACTGCACCATCAGCACCACGACTCCGTTAGCAACAGGAAGGTCAGTGAGAGCTGCAGGTGTTCAGCATCTCTTGGGGTCTGGCTCAGGTGCAGCTTTTGAACAAACAGTCCAGATTTACCTAAGGTCTTGCTCTTTTTCAAGCGTCAACAGCCACGTCTCATCTTGCCAAAATGCAAATGTCTACTGTTTAAAGATGCCAGGCACACATAACACATACTTTGCTGTTCAGAATGATCACAAACATTAAAAGAGGGGACTGGAGCTGATCATTATTCAGCTGCTGGCCTGATAGAAAACAATATATTTTCCACTTTGACTGAATTCTGTGGAGCCTTGATATGCCAAGTCCCTACTTCTGTTACAGTATGGATTCAGTGTGAGCATATACCTACGTCTGTATTAAAACAGTACAGAGAGATACTAACTTCCTGCTCGTAAGACTGTGCCTCAGTTTACCATCCAAACAGATTTTACACACCTCCTCATGAATTTAAGGACTTCTCTTGCAAGGTACAAAGACATAGCCTTAAGACATGCTCTGTTCTTAAACTTTTGAAGTTTGAGTTCCTCAGCCAAGAGGCAGGAAATTACCTGTCAATGATCCCTGGCTGCTGGAAAGCAAAAGAAAAGGACTCATCTCTAACCATTGCAGTTGCCTCAGCTTTGCAAGGAGCAATGTACCTGCAAGGTGATAGTATTGCTTTTCAGCAAAAGTGATAAAATACCATTTTCTCCAAGGACTAGTGGGCATTCAGATATTTTACAGGGAAGTGAACGACACTGATGGAAGAGCTTTTTGGACCAATGAATCCTTGATTCTTTTCATTCAGAGAGCAATAGGCTTGAGGATGCTTTCACCTTCCCCCATTGAATCGTATCCCAAGCATAAAGAAATCACTGTTTCCTTCATAATCTCAGCACAAAGGTCAAGGCTGGGTCTGATTAGAGCTTTAACAGTAAGGAGGGAAGACACACATCTCCAGAAGCCTAAGTTTAAAAATACATATGTATGTGTGTGCATGTGTACATATGTACTGAAGATGACTATAAAAAAAAAGCTCAAAATCCTCATTACTTTTTCAGGAAAACCATAAAGCTTATCTTGCAGCTCTGGCAAGGGCATCCTGTGCTCCTTTCAGACATACTGTATAAAAATAGATAAACCAGAAACAAAAGCCCAGCCACAAAACATGGAAAATCCTTTGCTCCAGAATTAAATGACTGATTAGTGCTATCCTCCAAGGTAGGAGTAAAGCCGGAGACGTGAAATTTCCCTTTCCAGAGAAGTGTTAATATATTGATTCAAATTGCCTGGAGAAACCTCCAGGCCCTCAAGAATTGCTAATACTTGTTTTAACATTTTCAACACCTTTAATTGGTGGCATAATGTAACTGAGGTTTGACTCGGCCAAGAATTTACTGGAGGATGGGGAAGAGTTGCAAAATACCTGTTCTCACCATTTTCTGCCAGCTCTTGGTCTTTGTGGTAGACAGAATAACAGATCATTGCTCAGTGAGCCCTTTTTTAACCCTATTTGCTCTCATGATCAAAGCACTCACAGCCTGGCTCTCTCGAGAACATCAATAATGCTTTGTCTGTTGACAGCAGCTGAGGACAAGAGCAGAACAAAATTTGAAGCATCTTCATTAAAGCACAGGACACAGAGTGATGGCTAAATAAAAGGCTTGATTCAGCCTGCAAAATTCAGAGAAGGACTCCTGCAGGAAGCTAGTGTCTGCATTAAAGCTTCAGCTTTGGAATAAGTTTATTTGTTTTACACTACATGGGAGAAATACAGGCTTTATAAATCTGATCTCTCCCACTGGCTGACCCAGCTGCCCTCTCCCTTAGGGTTTGTTCTCCAAAAGGACCTGTGGGAGTGCTGCAGCTTGACTGCCAGGTCCTAATGGCATTGAGCCTGTAGCCTCACAATCCATGGGAAGGAATTCACTTGGAAATAAGAAATTGCAAATGCATTTCTTTCCTCATTATGAAAAATTGAATTTCAATTTGCTTTCCTCCCTTTCTCTCTTTGTATAGCTGCAGCAACTGAAAATGCTCTGCCTTAGAAGTAACGTCTTCCAGCAGATCAGACAATATTGCCAAGCAATTATTAAAAAAAAAAAAAAGAGCCCTTGGCATAGATAAGACAGCTTTATTTGCAAGGTAAACTCCTGTGCCTCCTGGCTTGCCTTTGGTACCTCTTGCCACATCTTTTGATCGAAGCTCAGCCAAGGCAGCTATGAATTTATGGCTGAAACATCACTCAG
Organism: Scolopax mira; assembly: GCA_004320125.1. Taxonomy (NCBI): domain Eukaryota; kingdom Metazoa; phylum Chordata; class Aves; order Charadriiformes; family Scolopacidae; genus Scolopax; species Scolopax mira. Next base: position 77,919 of record BJBW01007272.1, read on the forward strand.
ACAGTGCACCCAGCACCAGCAGGTTGCTCTGAGTCTGTTCAATTCACAGAAAGGGAAATAAAAGTGTAGGGTTGCTGAGAAAGATGTCTGATACACCAAAGTAGAGGAATGAAAAGGAGCTTCACTTCTGGGAGGGGGAGACAGGAGAAACTGAGCTGAGCCAAAGACTTGGAGAGAAACCCACTAGAAGGGAGCATGCTGAGGGAAAGATGGTGATGAGAGCAGGAGAGAGTGTAAGGGGTGAAGAAGTTTTTAAACCTTCAGATTTACATCCAAAGAGATAAAGCCTATAATAAGGTTGCCTTTTTCCAGCATAGTTTTATTTTCCTCCAACATTTTGCAGTGCATTTAGAACTTGGAACACGGCAGCCATAAGCTGTCACACGTGCCAGGGCTGACAAACAAAAATAGAAGGCAACTCACTGAATGGCCGAGGTTTCAGAGACTGTTTGTGATCACTGCTTCACATCTAATTAGTTCTCAATAATTTTTCAGATCATTCTCAGCTATCACGAGCATATATTTGAGGGGGCTGAAGAAAACATTGTGACTCCCTTTTACAGGACCTGAGGCACCCCGCTTCGGGGTGAGGCCAGTTGTGAAATGTGGTTCCCTCCGAAAAAACCTTGGAGCAGCTGTGCTGGTGCAAACCTGTGGTTCATTGTCACCATCACTCACCCTTGAGCAGGTACATAGAAAAGAGTAAGTACAAGGCTCACATAAATGAGACTGTCCCCTAATTCTCTGTCCCCAACCTATGTCTACTTCAGCTTAAGATTTTCCAACGCATCTCTGCCTTTTCACTTGTCCACTCACAATTAAAAGACTTCTGATATTATAAAGCAATGTGAGAAGTGTTGAGGACAGACTGTGAGTGCAAAGATTCTAATAGGAACAGCCAGAAACAGAAACAGGTGACTAAATCTAGGTTATGCTTTGGTAAAGAGCTACCAGGTCATTTCAAAAAGGTTTGCTGAGCAGGAAGCAGTGCACCAATTCCATGTATTTGTGAAGTCAGCCAGCTGCTTCTCATCTGGATGCTGCAACTGTGCAGTGCAGCCAATTGCTGAGAGCTTCAGAAGATGCTAAAAAAGGTCCAGACTTCCCACAGGAATACAGGACCTAACCAGATACTTCTCCTTTTCTCCCCTTTCATGCTTAGTTTTAGGAGGAGATACTCCAGGAATCTTAATAACTGTATTTGTGCTTTCTATCCTGTGCACAGTGACCCTTATGTAGGTATAAGAAGTTTCTTAAGGGGCAGAAAACAAAAAAAAAGATCCTTTAAGTTAAATCCCACCTGGTTTCAGCAGTCTGTTGTACTCAGGAAAACTGAGAAGCCTTATCAAGAAGTGGGCTATGGTTGTACCTCACATGGACTCAACGAGTTTCTCAGAAATTATTAGGCACTGATATCCTACTAATTTCCAATAATATTGCTGCCTAGGAAATGTGAGACTGAAAATGACTCCTGACTGAAAGATTTCTTGCCTTCTGGTTAAAACTAGGGATATAAAAATGAGAACTCTGAGTTGTAAAATTGCTGATGGCTAAATTGGAAGTTGCAAAGGAGGTAGTGATTTTATTTTAAATAATGATGCCTTTTCTTGGCCCTTTCTTTAAACAGGTTGTTTTGACACACTGTACCAAAACAAATTGATCTTGCTTATCTCTCAAAAGTAGCAAGTATTTGGAGTCCATTTCTGCAGTGTGGTGTTGAGTAGGTTCCTAAATAGCTTATGGGAGATGATGTGTGATGAAGGGAGTGAAGACAGTGATTTTTTGCGCTTTATTACAAGGATTATCTTGTTTTATCTTCCCCCACAGCCTTAGGGATCAGCTTTAAAAGCTCAGTGATGTTGCTGTGAATTTCTTTCATGTATCTCTAGGCATCTGTCAGCTTCGGAAATCTAGTTACCACATTAGACCTGTTGATTTAGCACACAAACCCTTCTAAGCGTGATGATTTCTCTACTGAAATCAATAAGCATTTTGTCTTAAAAGGCACTAACCGAGCCTGTCCTGGTGGCTTCTCCTAATTTCCTCTCTGTATTTCTCTGTACTTTTGTGCCCCCTATAAAAGCAAAACAGAACAGAAAATGACTCCTATGTATTTCTCATTAGCTGGCGTGTTAACTGACATCAGATTTTTCCAATGTCTTTTTGAAACAACAAAGGGAATATATTCATGCTGTGCATCTTTACAGAAGCCATTCCAACATAAGTTAGCATATTTATCTAAGAGTAGACATGAAAATACTCCTGCTAATAGCTACCACCTTCTAGAAACAACAGACCACAGATTCTTATCCTGTTTATTTGAAGTTGCTGAAAATTGATCCATTGTTCACTAAGATTTGGCCAGTTCACAGGAAAAGAGAAAGGAAGAGTATTACATTATCCTTAGTCTTTCAGATCCCCAGGCATACTTCATATCAAAGAAATATCAATTTTTATTATTATTTAGCATTTGAGTTAGCAAAATACTTAGTATCTCTGCCTACAGAATAGACCTGTGGCACCGAGAAAGGTGACAGTCCTGCTCATAAGAGGTTTACAAAGCATAGAAAAAGCCAGTGGATAAAGATCTTTAGGACGTACTGGGATAATGGGGGGTGCAGAGAAAGGCATATAACAGCCTTCAGACTCCCAAAGCGATGCTTCCTTTCAACTGCCTTGGGAATTAATTTCCCAAAGCTGTAATTTTAAGCCTTATGCCTGCTTCGTGCATCCTCTGGAATGCACATTTTAATGTATCTGAGTAAAATGGGAAGCTTTGATTCTTTCTTTTTGCACCTGCTTATTAAAATATGAAAGGCTGGTTCATGTAAGCATTTTGCAAAAACAGTTTACCTCATTATGGGCAACTAATCTCTATCCAGACTGTTTGAAGTGTTACTTTCCAGCCATATAAAAATTTCCTGTGCAACCCCTTTTGTAAATTCAGCCATTTCAAGTGTGACAGTCGCTTTTGTCTGTGCAGGATGGGTCCATGTGAGGTATCTTACATGTGCTGAATGGTGACAGTAATTTTGCCAACAACAAAGAAGTAAAAGCTTCAAAGGAAAACATTTGTGACAAATGTACTTGAAATACAAAATACCAGCTGGCTGATCCTCCCTGAGGCAATCCTTTTTTTTTTCTTTTCTTTCTTTTTTTTTTTTTTAAATTAAAGGGTCGTTCTCTTTAGGTGGTCTGCTTATCTGTTGTAATTTGACAGTATATGAAAATTATACCTGAATTTATTTTCCAGAAGCTAATTCCCCTGTCATCTAATCTCTGTGTCACCTTCTAAATCCTTCCAACACTTTACTATTCTTCTGTTCTCAGGCATCTCCCAAATGAAGGTATTTTCCTTCACATGGGCAGTCCCTTGGTGGCTGACACTAGAGGAAATACCTGCTTGTATGGGGAGGTAAGCACAGGGAGGAATAAATACAACAGACAGGCAACAGGACTTGAAAAGCATGTTGGAAACTCTTCTCCCAGTAGCTGGGGACTTTCTGCAGCACAATTGCTATACCAGGTAAAAAAATCACCTTTCTTTGCAGCTTTCTTTGATGTCCGGGGAAATGTTCCCATGTAATGACTGTCACAGAAACAGCCACAGAGGTCTCAGAAGGCATTAAGAACCCCTGATGCCAACCTGGCCTCCAGTCCATTCATCTTCAGGTCCTCCCATATTAAACTCACTGTAAAGGAGAAGAACGATTGCAGGCACAGCTCTGGGACACTCAGCAGTGGTGGGGAGTGCCCACCACCTGCCAGGGTCTTGATCATGCCAGTTCCTCTCTAGTTCTCAATGATGATGTGTCTGATCAGACACTGAAAGGGCTTAAGGTTGCCCCTAGTCACCAAAAAAATGCCAAACTTGCAAAAGATTGTTTGGTATCAGACACTAAAATGGTAAATTGTCATGGCTTTAGACTGTGATCATAAAAATAATTAAAAAATCTGCTCCTACCTTCAGAGGACAAGGATAATTTGGTATAATTTAGTGGTGTATGGTGTCAATAACTGAGGGTCTAAGCACACAGAGTAATGTGCTGTCCTTGACTTGTGCAGGATTTGTCACGAGACCTTTTCTTTCACTTCATTATCTTGCCATTCCTAAGTCAACACATTTCTCCTCTCATTGCCCCCTAAAATTCTACGTCATGGAGATTTTACTAAGATTGGTTTTGGACCTTTTGCAATCAGTAGGAGTCTGGCTTTCAGGTTCAATATATATTTTATTCAGGCCTCAATTTTTTTCTGCAGAAACTCCAGGTAGTATATTCAAGCACTTCCATTTCACTTGTTATCTTATGTTGAATTACATTTTGAAAAATGTTTGGTGCTGGCAGTTTGGGTTTGACATTGAGAACTGCTCAGCTGTTGTGTAAGCTTTTTAGTAATGTAGCAGAATTCACAATAGTGCTCAGTTTTGAGCATCTGCATCTTATTTTTTTCATAGGAACAATCATTCTGCTCCGAGGCTTTGACAATCCGGATCCTTTATGAAATGCCTCGGTTGGTGAAGCTGGATGATGAACCCCCAAAATCTGGCCCAAAATGTACTGTGATTTCAGTTTTGCTCTCTAATACAAGCAAAATTAGCAGGATTGCTCAAGAAAATGCTGTTCTTTAAAAGATGTAGGTAAGCTATTAATATTTAGGAAAGTTTTTAAAAATTACTGATGTCTGTTTATACTCTTAGATGCATAAATTTCCTTGTATTTCTGTAATGTCACGAACCCTCTTTAATCTCAGGTGCTTAAATCATTTTTAAATCGAATACAAAAGCAGTTTTGAACCTTTATCCTGAAGTCTCATTAAAAGTTATTGGGATTCCTACTCCTAAATTATTTTTGACAGGTGGAAGTCCTGAAAAATATTATTCTTGCAATTCTTTTAAATACTTTTAATTGTTACCAATTGCCCACTTCCTTCTGTATTGCTAAGATCTTTCATTATTTTATTGAGGTGTTTTAATTTCCATTTTTCTGTAGAAGGAAGACTGGATTCTGCATTTTGTTAAGCTTGCCAGGAAACAACTGTACATACTTTTCACATCTGTCACGACAGGCTGGAGAGATCTTCAGGTTTCAGGACTATCTTGGTAGATTTACATCACGGCAATTTTTGTAGGTAAGAGTGATATGAGTGATATAAGCATATTTGATAATGAAGGGCTTTTATTTCTCTGTGAATATATCCTGACTCCTGTTTTATGGCTTCTGTGCAACAGGTTTAGCTTAGAGCAGTTCTCTGCAGTGCAAAAGATGTGAAGATTTAGATGTGTGAGATGTTTATGGATGTGATGCACAGAAGGGACCCAGGGATCTCCACAGCTTGGGCAGCATCTGCTGACTTTCTCATGCCAGCAAAGACACAAGGATTGGGAAGGGAAACACAATGGGTGAGTGGGGAAGGAAATGGAGAAAATTAATTGGAAGCCCGATCTCTCTCTTTCTGTCCTATTTTGACTGCAAATAAGTGCTTGTGGGGGAATACTTTCATCCCATGTGTGGTGGAGGAGGTGTACACAGAAACTGCTCATTCTGCACATAGTTCTTATTGAATTTCTTAGCAATTCTACCAGGAGCTGCCCTGCTTGCAAGCAGTGAGCTATCAATTTCCTGCTGTAAAACCAGAAGAGTATGAGAATTAACTTCATGTTTGAGCAAGCCAGTTACTCATCTTTTAGCATATTTTCCCTCCTGGCTAGCTTCATTGCAACCTTTGGCCTCTCTTTGCTGGTTTTCTCTGGCTTTTTCCATAGCAATAGGTAACTGCTCCCTATCTGCAATGCTGCCGGGAAGCAAACCCCAGCCCAGGGCAGCAGAATGCTGTCCCTCATCTCTCAGCCTCACTAGGGAGTTTCCATCCTGAAACAGAAGTTTTTGTTTTCAGCAAACTAGAATCTACTTCAGAAGTTCATCCTTTCAGCCAGAGTGGAGTGGGATTGTTGTCCGGGATCGCTGTGGTACCTCACTGGGAAACAGCTGGGCTGCAGCAGCTTAAATTTTCAGAAATGCACACCCCTCTCCTGCCTGGGAAGGTACATGAACTCTGAAGCTAATGTCCAGGCAGGTACATGTGGCAGCTCAGCTTCCTCCCACAATTTTTAAAGTTGTTCCACTCCCTACGAAAAAGCAGTTCAGAAGCTACAAGGTGGAAATGTTAAAGTTGACAGCCCAATTCTATTAAAATCAATGCTAAAATTTCCACTGACTTCCCCTGCTCCAGCCAGGGACCATACCAAAGATTTCAAATGCAGTCTGTTGCACACTGATATATTCAATACAGCTTTTTACTGCTCAGCTGTGGAGTTCAGGAAATGTGTGTCTGCTGATTGCAAAAGATGAACAGATTAAACAGTTTAAGAAACTCCAGAAAGCCTAGGCTTCTTTTGGAAACTTGTTTTATTTTGACAACATTCAGTTATCTTATCCCACTTTTTAAAAATCTGAACGTTGCCTGATTTTCCTCAAAAATTCTAGTTTTTGGAAACATACGTAATTGATTGAAAATATTTAACCTTGCTTTCACTGAGCGTGTAGAGAAAGAGAAACTTTGAAGGCAGAAAAATTAAAAGTAAAGGCAAAAGGAGGTGAAAGCAGAGTGGCATGTTCAGAGCGCACGGTCGTGTGGGATGAGAGCCCAGCCCACAATCTCTGCTTTTTTCCCTTCCATTCAAAGGATTTTAGTCTACCAGCAAGATCCAACAGAGGTGCATCACGAGAACCTCTGGGACCTACTGGACTGTTTAGTTAGAGGAAGAGGAGGCTGAGGGGAGACCTCATCACTTTCTACAACTACTTGAAAGGGCATTGTAGAGAGGTTGGTGCTGGTCTCTTTTCGCAGATAATTAGTGACAGAACGAGAGGGAATGGCTTCAAGCTCCAACAGGGTGGGTTTAGACTGAACATTAGGAAAGAATTTTTCACAGAAGGAGTGGTCGGGCATTGGAATAGGCTGCCCAGGGAGGGGGTTGAGTCACCATCCCTGGACGTGTTTTAAGAGTCGTTCAGATGTGGTGTTGGGGGTTATGGTGTAGAGTAGGGTGGTTGGACTTGATGATCCCAAGGGTCTTTTCCAACCTAAATGTTTCTATGATTCTATGAGATGTTTCCACCCTAAAATACTCCCCAAAATATCCTCCTCCAAAAGCAAGGGTATTCATAACACGGACTGAGGTTTGTGGGTCAGCTTCCTAATGGGAAGGATGAGGTGTTCACAGTGGGATCTCTTCTGCTGTTGCTATTCAGAAGTATTGCTCTTCTTCTGAAAGGGCCTCTGAACTCCTGACTAACAAAATATAGTATCTGTCATACTCTGAATTTATTTTTACTGCAAGGAACAGTGATGCTAGAGTCATCATTATGACTGGCACGGGGCAGCGGTGGTCAGAGTGTGATTGTTAATGGAAAAGGCATACCCAGACACCAGTCCTGCACCTCTGATAGATTACGAGCATGTAGTCCACAGTGACCACCTTCTGGATCACAACTTACTCCTGTGAAAGAGGCTTAGACAGCAGTGTCCTGTCTCCAAGCACACAACCCAACTTGACAGTGCCATATAGAGGCACTTCTCCCAGTAGGCAGCTTGGAGAAAACAACTCCTCAAGCATCTTAAACTGCACGTTATGGATGAGTTGGAATAAGAAACGCTCAAGGCAGGGTAGTGCAAGGGTGGCTCATCTTCTGGGAACACCTGGTTGAACTCAGCAGCTGCCATGTGGTGGCACTTACTGAATGACAGCAGCTTTAATGGCAGGCCAGTTCAATTAACACTGCTGCAACCAGCAAAATAGCAGACAGCTACTCTGCGTGGGAGGGAAGGGGAGGAGTGAATTAGACTCAGTTGATGGTAATTAACAGCAGAGAGGCATTTTGTCTGTCCAGCAGTTGAAAGCTCTTTATTACAGATAAAATACCAGTGTGGCTCTGACAGGGTAACCTGTCTCTCAAAATGTTGGACGTGGGGAAGCAAGCTGCTCTTTTGATGAATTGATGAATTACAGTATTGATAAGCAAATAGTATGTTCATTTTTCATTTTCACAAAGTACATCCTCCAGGATGCAGTGATGAGAAATTCACCTTAGAGGTCCTAACGTGAGTTTATCAGGAAAACAGTATCCTTAGTTCTGGGCTAAAAGTAAAAAGGAATATTCTTATGAAACATATGTGGGAGATTGTTTTAGCCTTTGGTAACACAGATAAAACATGGATTTTGAGTACTAGTAAGTAGTAAGCACTAGTAAGTGCTTTCTAAACCAACATTTATTTTAAAATGTTGCTGAAATTACCCAGGTTTAATTTAAGTGGCATTACAAATAATCGTCTCTAAAATCAAAAGTCTCCAACTCCTTGATCCTGCCTCTTAAAATTACAGACTCGCTTTCCCTTCAGTTTTGTTAAAAAAAGAATGAAGCCTCATTCTTAATCTCTCAAAATAGTTTGCAAAACTTCTTATTATTGACTCCTGCTTTTGAATAGGTAAAACATGAATGCTGCTGGGCAAGATGCTGCTGTGCTGAATCCGTGGCAAGCTTCAGTAATGGAAACACGGTGCTGTCAGCCCATCGCTGCAACTGGTGAGTCTGTATGACACACTGAGCCGCCGAAAGCAAGATCCTGATCTCAGACATCCCAGTTATCAGCTTTTTCTTAAACAGGTCTTTCCATAAAAGTAATTTCCCTGTCCCTAAAAAAGCCTTTGATTATCAGTTGCCTGTATTTGAACCAGACAAGGCCATTTTTCATCTGAGTAATTTTAGCCTGCATTCAGAGTATTTGCTAACAACATTATAAATCAAGATAGCACAGTGTTCAAGTGACACAATTCTTAGAATTTGAATACAGTGTCACCCTGGGTGTGGTACAATGGGAAGAGCTCTGCGCTGCGGTCCCACTCCTGAGCTCAGGGTCCAGCTCCTGTGGCCAGGGTTACAGCCCCCCAGGCAGCCCCCCAGCTGCATGCAAATCTCACCAGCTCCCTGTTTTTTTCTGCAAGATAATTTTCTCTTAGTTAGAGTTACCCTACAGCAGCTTTGCTCCCTGCTTGGTAGAAAGAAGGATCAAAAAAACCCCAAACCAACTAGGTGTCTTCTCTTCAAGCCTCACCTCACTGCTGCCTTACTTTTACACTTGGGAAATCCCATTATTTTCAGGATGGGTTTACATCCTTGAAGGGAGAATCAGACTCTTGAGCACCTTGGCTATATATGCCAGCTTGCATCTCATGGCAGTAAGTGGTGCAGATAGAATATCGAGGTTGAATTCACCTTCAGTTATCTCCATAGAAGCACCATTATTTACTCTTTTATAATTGTAGAGCAACAACATTTGATGTTGACAACAAATAGATGTCGTTCCTCCCTATTAATCATCAAAAACATTTATCACCAGCTTCAATGTGCCACTCATTTTCTGCCTTCAGTGGTGCAGGAGTGAAGCTCCACTGGTTTTTTGGATATAAAGCTATGGACACAAGGAATGGCTTCTTGGGCACAGGATGGTCACCATGGCTGCTGTTTGCCCTGCCAACCAGCAGGTCTGCTCTTTGTTAGCAGAAGGTGTTGCCCAAGAAAATATTTGTCCACCAAAATCTTCCTCCCACCTGCCTGCCTGTCTGTGATTCGGTTACAAAAGGCATTTGCATCTTTGAGCACTGCAAAGGCATGAAATACCTGTGCCCACAAGAGGTGAAATGTCCCCTCTCTATCTATTTGTCTGTGTATCTATCTCTCTCTCTATCTCCTAATTAAATCTAGTTCGTAGAGGGCATAACAACCCCTTCATGCCAGATTTCATGACTGTTTTTTCCCCATGGAAATTAAAAATCCTTTTTCCATGCCTTCTTGCTCTTCTTTTCCCATCCCTCCTTTCTGGAAAGGTAAGCTAGTTTGGATGCAGTCAGAGTTAAATACAAACATGAACTCCGCGCTCCTTCTGATGTAGCACTGATGAACTGAAGGTGAATTGAGTTCAGAGCAGGGATCAGAAACCACTGCACGTTTCTGGGCATTTTTAAGTTTTGTGGGGTTTCTTGAGTAAAATATACTCTGTAAGAATGTGCCAGTGTAATTACCTGGCTGTTTCCTGAGTCAAAGTGACCGTTAATTTCTGTGCTTCTGAGAATAGAGCACTGAAAAAAATCTGTTGATTTGGACATTCATCATGTGATTCATTATTGCACATTAAACATTCTTATCTTTAAAACAGCCCAGCTCTTATTAGCCACAAGATTCAAAGATAGGGACATAACTGAGGTTCTCCCAGGGTGAAACTGAACACTTAGAAGACTATTCGCAGTGGAAAATATTTCTGTTTTGTTTGTATCACAGATAAAAACATGCCTTTTAATTTCCAGGCAGTACTTCAGTATTCATTAAGCTGTAAACACTAATGGTGCAATTGTTGTTCACACAGTCCAGAACTGATGGGAGTGGGTAAGGGTCCACAGAGAAGTCAAGAACGATGTTTTAATTGAGAGTCTCTATCTTACGATTTTTGCTGTTGATGCTACTTGGAGCTTAAGGCTGGGTACTCCAGATGGGAGTGGGTGAGGACAGGAAGGGGTAGCTGAAATAATGAAAAGATGTTTTTGCATTTTCTCTCAGCCTCAACTCGAGCCAAAACTAAGCTGTATAGACACCATGAAGTGCGGTATGCTGATAAATTAGGCCTGCTGTGAAGATGGATCATGGCGGAGACAGACCACCCCATCCAGAGGGGTCCCAGGGCTAAGCTGAAGACCACTTCTAAGGTACCTGGGGCAGCACTGGTTAACCTTGCCCGACTGCTACTGACTGCAGGGAGGGAGGGAAGGGGACCTTCGGCTGGGTTTCATGCTGGGGACAAACAGAGCAAAACCATACTGGAGCCAAGTTCAGAGGAGAGGATGGAAGGAAACACCTGGGATTGAGGAACAAGGACTACAGGAGCTGGTTTGGCATAGCTGCAGATTCAGTGCCTGCTGCATCTTCTGTCAGCAGCCTCAATTATGGGGAAGATGTTTATGGGGATCCCCTTGGCTCCAAAACCTTCTGCCCACATCTCTCCATTGCCAGCCTTATCACAGCACTTACAAAACTGCAAATGATAGTCATCTCAATGGTAAAAGCCTGTAATTTGACATAGTCTCATTTTAGGTAACCACATTTGCTTCTGCAAGGTCCCCTGTCAATTCCCTTACACAAATTTATTGATTGCAGATTCATCCCCGACTCACTAGTGAGGGAAATACTGGTCGTGGAGCAAAGCCACCCACCTGGGAGTGCATGGAAAATATGAATAATTTTCTTCCCTTCAGCACTAACAAGAGACACTGATTTCTTTGAGGTTAGTTCCTTCTTCACTTAGCACAGTGCTTAAGCACCTCTGCTGGGCTCACAACATGAACGTGGCAAGCATTGTACAAACACTTAATTTACTGTGTTTGTTAATGTAAACTTTATAAGGCAGAAGATAAATTTTTTTTCCTAATCCATCATGGCATTAAAGTGCTTTTTGTGATATGATGGCATGCGTGCCAGAATTGAACACTGCTGGGCACTGCTTCCCCCCTGCCAGCTCCAACTGGTTCAGTGGCAGAGCAGGAGCTGCTAATCCAGGCAGAAGATGGCCCCGATGGCTGTCTCTTCCTTTTTACATTTGTTCTGTTAAAGCAGTTAAGAGAAATTGCCATGCAAAAGGGCAGCTTGAGTTATTCTGCCTGAGGCTAGGGTCAGACCCTGTCTAAGGCTCCCTGTCTGTCATGGAGTACACAGCCTGTGTCACTTCTCAAGCGCTTAAGGACACAGGGCTCCAGGAAAAGTCACAGACACCATGTGTGATCTTCAGGGTGTCAGGAACGGGGTACACGGAGGGGGTCAAATATGGTAGCATTCAGAGCAAGCTGTTTGAGTCAGGTAGATAAAAGCCAAGGCTTCTTTAATCTAAGGATCTGCCTTAGATCTGCATGCTACTTTCATGCTGCTGCCATTCTTCTTATTCAGCTAAAGAATATCGTTTGTCCACTGTTTCTCCTTCACCTATTTATATAAAACATGGCATTAAGCATAGATGAGTTTTCTCACCCCTCTGCTACTCTCCCCTGACAGCAAGGGACTTGTAAAGACAGGTTTATATAAAACACCCACTACAAAAAGCAGCGTGCTGGCATGATGCACCCACGCTGTTGTGGGATAGTATCCCTGTAACTTCTCCTCTTCAGAAGCAAGATGCTGAGGTACCACCAAAGGCTCAGCGTTACACAGCTGGGAAGCTCAAAAGGAAATATCCTGTAAAAGTTGCAGCTTTTTGTAAGCTAAGCGGGAATCCTGTTGTCTTACAAAATAAAACAGTTTTGCTTCCCAATATCTAGGGGACTCTGGGTGTCAGCAGGTAGCTTTCACTGTTAAGCAGGGCCCTTGTATGAGTCCAGAGATTGCCTGGGTCCAGGCAGTCACTGATGCCACCTGTAGCTCTAGAGAGGTATTTTTTGGAGTTAGTCCGGCCAAGTACAAATAAAAATCACAGACTTTCTTCTCAGACTCAGCTTTAAGGCAAACCCCAAAAAACCCACAAACCTCTCACTATTGAACACAACCTCCCCCCTAATACCAGGTTCAGCTCACAGCTCTTTACCACCAGTCCCTGCAGGAGCCCTGAGCTCACCAACAGCTTCATTACTGTGAGCAGCTTCACCTGGGGCTCAGCCACACCTGCAGGCAATTTAAGCACCTATTTAAGTCTAGCCCTAGGTGCTTAGAACCTTTATTTAGCTGTGTTGTGCAGCTGCTGCTCCAGCCGTGTCTCCTGGGTGGACATCAGCCAAGCTAATGGTGTAAGCTACTTTTCTTTTTGTTCTGGGGACAGAATAACTATTTTTTCTCTCTGAGGTTACTGTATTTCAGCACAAGGGTGATTTTCTGCCTGGAGGTAACTTACCTGTGGTAGCTTTAATGCTTTGCAAAAATGTTTTGCTGGACCTGAGCAGTGGGGAAAAAGGGGAATTACTTTTTCTGATAAGTTATCTTAATGCCTTGTAAGGGTTTAAATAAGGTACGTTGAAGAGAATTGCATAAATTAGCTGCTTTTGAATTGTGATCTGTTATCGTGGTAACGTATCTGGAATCCCGTGGTAATGTTGTTATCCCTGGAACTGCCTTGTGATCTAGTGTGTTGTGTAACAAACAGCTCGGCTTCCACAGCATGAAATTTTAATTCTGGTTTACTGATAAGGCCTCCTTAGTCTAATTTTATTGAAGAAGTTTGCACTAACTTTAATTAAGGGAAATTGGACAGCCTGTATAGTTTCCTTGTGTGTATGGTGGGGTGTGTGTTGATGTGTTTTGGTTTTTGTGTGGGTGGCAGAGCAGATTTCTCTTTATGCTGTGTCAGTCTGTCCATCTGCAACGTAGAGATCCTGGTCCCAACTCATGCTTAAGTTGAAGCTTAGGTCAAGCTTCAGATTTGCAAATCACTTGCATGGGTAAAAAGGGGAACATATGATTATATCTGAATCAAACATATGCTCTTCTTCTAAAATAAATTAATATACGTATGGTCTGCCAGAGGATAGAGCTGAAAGATTCAAAGTCTAGGGATCTGAAAGTGCTGATGTTCAATGGGTGGAGAAAAGAATTGATAAGGGACATTTAAAAACTTAAAACTCACAGCCTTTAAACAACCATGAAAAGTCAGGGCACAAGGAACAAAGAACAAGGAGCAAGGCAACATGATGAGAAAAAGTCGTGTGTTCATTGAACTCCTGTGTGCCAGTTATTCCTTAACACAAAGCCTCCTGTGCTTCTTCTCGATCAGTGCCCATAGTTGTGGACTAAACTACCTTGTTCAGAGCTGGAACTCTCTTCCTCTTCTTCTCTGTGTCTGGCAGGGGTCTGATTTCTGAGTGTGACCATACTGGACTGAGCACACACAAAATGGCGTTGAAATACTGCAGTTATTAACTATGGGTTAATCATACTGCACCTCTGTTGTTACAAGATTCTCAGGCAATAGCTAAATTCAAGGAAACTAAAAGGAAGCCAGACTTCTTAGCTCATTTGTTGGTAATGCAATTCTGATGAGGGGGAGAATCTAATTACCAGATAGTCTCACTGCTCTCCCTTCTGTCACCCCCTCCCAGAGCTGATTTAAAGATGAAGCTCTTAGTGCAACAATGACTTCCTAGTTTACTTCTTAGTGCTGTGGTTTAAGATAGGTTTTGTGGCTGCGTTTTCCTATCATTTTTCATTTCAGACTCAAATGAAGTAGTTTGCTCACCTCAATAAAGAAGAGGTATAGAAGCTAATGTGAAAAACACAGCCCCTTATTTTTTTTTTTTAGAGAGACTGAAAATTTATCAATGGTGATGTGCTTTTTCCTTGTGGCAGTGGAGCACAGGCTATCTGTGTCTGCTATCCTGGCAGGAGCAGCAGACAAACCCAAAAAACAAAGGTGGTACCTGAGCAAGGAAAGGTTGGGGGAAAAAGGTGCCTTCCCTCTGAGGCACTCGGTTATGGACCCTGGTGCATAATTTAAAAACAAAGAAACAACAAATCTTCCATAAACCCTATATGGAAGGCTTAGTCCAAGAGGTTTTTGCTCCCTTATCTTTACTTGAAGAAACAAATGACCTTGCAGCCACGTTTTATGTAGTGGGCAACGTTTGAGAGATGCCTGAATGGTTTGAGCTGCTGCTGTGGCAACATTAATGAATGATTTGAAAAACGGGTTCAACTAAAAACAGGACTAAATGTGACTCTGCTTACAAATGTGCTTCATGCAAACAAGGACAGACCTCTCTGCAGAGGCCACACAAACTGTAATAGGAGCAGTGCTGTCAGGGAAAAAAATAATATTATGATCTTTGACAATCAACTAATACAAAGTGACACCTGCTAAGTGAAAAGCCAGGCCCCTTGCTGGTGCCAGCCAGCCACACAGCTGGAGAATTGCCTCTGCAAGCTGCTCTGCTCTGCTGTACCAATGGTGGGGCTCATGTCCAGAAGCATTAAACCAAAGAACACAAATCCAGTCAGGCAGCATCAGTGAAGTCATTGTGAAACATGAATAAGGCTGTGCTGGTCCAGCACAAACCCAGAAATACCTCAATAAGAATACTTCTAGTTTGTTGGTGCCACCATGGGGGAAAGCTTTGTTGTATACATTGGAGAGGAATACCAAGCATGAGGTGCTCTAGGCTGTATGTAAGACTGTCTACCACACAGCATTGACTTTTGTGCATCAGCAAGCAATGCAGAGCTGGGGGACAATTAAGCAATGAAATATGTTAATGAACTTCACTGGCAGACACAAGACTTAAAGCAGTCCTGTATCCAACAGTGGAAATGTGTTATTTCAGACCTGCAGGTCTCCTCCAGGAAGGCATGATGAGCAGGAGCCCAAGCTGTTGGACCTAGAGGCTGTCTTGCTTAGGCATGCCTTTGAGCAGCTGTGCTTGAGCTTTGCTTCAGTGTGGGGTCAATCATCACACATTTGCCCAAATATTGCTTCTTACTATGTAAGTGCATGTCCATGCTATGGGTGACTTTTGAATGTTAATAATTCACTCTTCACCATGCTCTCCCTAAAGGGCAAATTGCTTCAAGGCTTCCTACTGACTTCTTGAAGTAGAAAAAATAGGCTGTACCCAAGGTAATTTAAAATGCTGAGTTATGGAAACCATTAGTATTTGTAGTTGTTATTACAACAGTACTGGCCTGAAGTTCCAACCCATGTTCTTGAGAAATGCCTAACCACAAGTAAGCAGCCCTACCCCTGGTTATTTATCCAAAACGGAAGGCTTGTGACTGTTAATATTACCATAACAAACATGAAGCAAATGTTGGAGAGAGAGTGAGCGTGAGCCTTCATGAAGGGAGGAGTGAAAGCAAATGCTTCCCACAACTCTTGTCCACATGAAATAATTGGTGAAACAAAAGGCAGAAAAAAAATATCTGAAAGGCACACTGTACTCAATGCATAAATAATTTTGGACGTCAGGAATGGGCTTAGTAAATGCATGCTGGGAGGGTGAGCACAGGCAGAGATTGATGGAATGGAAATACATAAGAGAGCAGCAGCCTGGATGTTCAGCAGTGGACGGGCATCTCCTGTTAGGCTTCTGGATTGGTAATTAGCAACCCAGATTTTCAGAAGTTTTGAGCACCTGACAGCTCCAGCTGGCTTCTGTTGAACATTGAACCCCTAATAATTACAAGTTCATCACCTTGGAGGCATCTTTTCAGTCTAGCCCTACATTTAGATTCTAAGTGTTGGCAGCAGTTTGCTGAATGCTACCCAACTGGCAGAACACGTGGGCTGATCCCAAAACCACAGTATTGCTCTGAGTGCTGGAGGGAAGGATGGTGTGCTAAGGCAAATGGATATCTGCATGGAAATGGGTTTGAATATAAGGGCTTCCCATGCTGCTCTGCCACATGTCATTCAAGAAGGCTGCTCCAAAGGATTTTAGCTATTTCTCTTCATTATCTGCACCTCACAAGAAGCATTCAACTTCAGTGCTCTGACTCTGGCTCCTGTAGTGGAGAGAGGGAGAGAGAAACCATAAGGTTGGCAGGCAGAGATGCCATAGTATAAGTGTCCAGAGAAAGTATTAAGAAAAAGGAATGAACTGTTGTCAGTTTCTGATGGACTTGAGAGAGACCTTTTTTGAGAAAAGCTGCTGTCAAAGACACCAGCAACACTTTGGCAGAAGAGAAAGAGTAGCCAGGGACTGGTTTGTCATTTTTTGGTCATTTGCTGGTCTTTTATCTGTTCCAGACAGAAAACTGAAATATAGTGATTACCTTAATGGAAAAGGGAAAGTGCTGAAAGGAAAACTAGAAATTGATAATTTGTTATAGAATGTACTTATTACATTTTGTCTGATAAGATCCCTGTTGTTAAAGTTCCTAATTATTTCCCGCTATAGTACTCTAGTTGGATTCCCTTAAAATATGGTTGAAATTAAAAGAATCTGGGGTGAAACTTGCAGCGTGGAGCTCCAAGCTAAGAAATTGAGAAATAAATTTCTGAGTTGTTTGAAGCTAGTGTTTTTAATGAAAATTTTAATTTTTTTTTCTGCCTTGCACAAAATGAAGAGCCTTGGAAATATACAGGCCTTCTCTTGTTGGAAAGCCTCAACTTTGTGTTGAGATAGCTGGGTTGAAAGCTCAGGGAGTCCTTGAGCAGTTAGAGATATATTGATAAAGACCAGGTTATTACTGAGATTGCCTGAGAAGGTGCCTGTCCAATTTAGCTTTTCCTCTGTGTTTAGAATTAAAGCTATAACGAATTGTAATGCAATTATGAATGGCTCTTGGGAACCTGGTGTGTGACACTTAATCAAATTGGAGGTGCAGAGCATTCTGCTGCAACCCAGGGCAACTTGTTATGCAAGTCAGAGATTGAAATAGTTACTCTTCTGGTGTCTCTTGTGGTTGTGTCTCCTCTAGTGTATGATGAGGAATGGAATTTTTAATATCAACTCGCAAAGTTTTGAAACAAAAGTCTTGGGTTTCTGCATCTCAATGGCAAGACGTGAAGCTGCACGTTTATTTCTATGTTGTTACTGATATCAGATATTCCCTAATATCTCCTTGGCATTTTTGCCTCAATTTGGACAGTGAAAGAAATACGTTGCTTGCAGGGCTTCAGAGACTTGTGTTAAGATACCAGTAGCCAGTTAGATTTTTCAGTATGATACAATTACCAAGTGCTTCAGATCTTAAAACTGGAATTCTGTTAATGGCTCTGCTGTTCTACCCTACACACTATAAGATATTATTGGTTTTGTAGGAAGATGATTAATGGTAGTGAACACAATTAATTATGAAATGGCATTATGGAATTTGTGCAATTCCAAGTGAATTAAGTCTCACATTAACAACTTGAATGATCAGTATTGACAGGTCTAGCAGGTGTAAGAAGTAAACTTACAAACAAAAAGAAGAAATTTACCTAAACTCAAAAGGAAAGACAAATTAACAAGCAGTAACATTAAAAAGTTTAAACTTCAGGCAAAGTTATAAGCCAGGTAAAAGCAAGGTGCTTTTATGTGAAATGTCAAACACCTTTGATGGAAGTGTTTGTACCTGAGCTACTTATAACTGAATTTGAGTGAATTATTTTATGCAGTAGCTCCTGAAATATTCACATTGTCTGACACAAGAGCTTTCTCAGATGTATTAGTGAATGGCTGAAAGACTCTCAAAGGATGACAAATGTCAGACCTGAGCTGAGCTGAAACACCTCTGGAGAGATGCTATGGAAAATGGTAATAGCTCTTGTCCTCTCTTACCCTTCTTGCTAGGGAAGGCGTTAAAAAGTACAGAGTATGATGAAACTGCCCAGGGATCCTACAGTGCACCTACCACTACAAATAGAAAAGTTAATTGAAAAGAAGATGAAGATGAAGACTGGCAGAAGAAAAGATAATTCAGCCTGAAAAGGAGTAGAAACATCTCACCCTGTGGAGGAGGCAGATGGAAGAAGACGAAAGTATTATGAGCTGGGAACTTCCAGAAAACAGTAGGTGTGCTCTTAAAGATTTTATTACTGGGCAAGAGGGAGCTGGGGACACGGAGAGAAGCAAATCTGTTTCATAAATACAGAAGCATTTGAGTCAAATGCACAAAAATGCTTTGTAGGAGAGAACAGAGAACTGTTTCAGCAGTGGCTTCATGCACAGATCACAAATTGTCATGAGTCTCTGTGCACAGCAGTCACCCTGCAGTGACACAACCGTTCCTTGCTGTTGAATTACCAGGAAAATACTGACAGGCTGGAGGATGTTCTGGGAAGAGGAATAATTACTTTGAGAGGGCTGAGGGGAAAACTGACCTAAGATGAAGGCCTGGGAGGAAG
Organism: Scolopax mira; assembly: GCA_004320125.1. NCBI lineage: Eukaryota > Metazoa > Chordata > Aves > Charadriiformes > Scolopacidae > Scolopax > Scolopax mira. Next base: position 96,768 of record BJBW01007272.1, read on the forward strand.
AAGTGGATTTGGAGATGCCAAAATCCAGATTAGGCCACCAGATCCAAGTCTGTTCTAGATCAGAACATCCTCTAGATCCTAATCCTTTTGCTTCTGTATTTTCTTTACTATATGTTAATGTCAAATTACTTACAGCTTTTCACTACCTTCCTGCTTGCTTTTCTGTCATTGCTGCATCTGTTTGAAAATGTCTTGAAGATGAAGTTACTCCCTGCAAGAATTCTTGTACTTGTTTTCCCCCAGCAGTTCATCATTCTTATCTGTTATATTGATTGCCAGGAGGAAGAGGATTTCTCTTTTTTTATATATATATATACTGAGAAATTTAAACTTTCTCATTTTTCTTTTTGGAGGTTTAGTTATTAACTAGCTCCTGCCAACTTCTGGCTTTTAACATTTCTAGAAGCTTGCCTTTGTTTCTCTTTTTATTATCATCCAGATAATTAGTGGTGTGGTTGGTTGTTGTGTTTTTGTTTTGTTGGTTTGGGTTCGTTTTTTGTTTTTTTTTTTTTTTTTTTAGAGAATTTGTTGTGAATTCCTCTTTCAGCCTTTACTCAAAGGAAGCAATGAAACTGGTTACTGCATTTGAAGTCCCACTTCCTGCATCCAAAGGAAGCAGAATATTCTGCTAATTCCCTCTACTCTTTGGGAAGCTATGGAACCAAAGATCAAACAAGTTGTGGAGTATGTCCTAGTGTAATGCCCCATCCATCCAGGTGTTCATTCATTGAAATGCAGACATCCATTACATGAGATGTCAAGCCAGGAAGTAAGTTTCTTAGTTTTCAGGTGAATGCTTGAATGTCCTATGCATTTTATGGGTGTCTTTCCTAGAGAGGGCAGAGACCTCATGTTATTCCTTTTTTATACAGAAATCCTTTTCACTTATGGAAATTGTTTCACTCCCACTACTCTGAATATCAAACACTCATGCATCATGTCCCCATCTGACGTTTATCTTTCTTACAACCTGGAGGATATTGCTGACTGCCTGTTATTATCATCAGTCCTTTTCTGCAGGACTGCCAGCCACCTAATTACTCGTCACCTCACACTTGGGTAAATTATTATTACAAACTAAATGTAAGATCTTTATTGTACTGTTTTCAGTCTGTTCCTGTAACTTCTCAAAAGTATTCTGATTTTTGTCCTAAATAGGTCTAGAAAAGTATATACAAAATGTACATTCAGAATGAGAGCTTTGAGGAGATTTATCACTCGAGAACAATCCCGTGGAGTCATTGTTAAGGGGAAATAGAGGGCACAACAGTGAGGCTGTGAAACACTCAGGAAAAACTAATTAACCAGGAAGTATGTTATTTGAAATGACGTTTCTAAGTAAATAGTTATATTTTAAATAAGCCAAATTAAATTTAAAAAAAAAGCAATAATAACAGAATATACCAACGTAGGAGACAATCAAAGCTGCAGTTGTCTGCGTGTTTTGATGATACCAATTGCAAGTTAAGGAAACAGGAATAAAGGCTCAGATGGTAATGGAACCTGTACTTGGAATGAATCAAGATAGGTGTGAAAACATTGGGGACAAATGACATTTCTGAGAAACATACATATATTGGCCCTGTTAACGAAGTTGGGAGTCATGGTAACACTTTTCTGCTTCATGAGAGTTCGCTTGCAGTGGCTTTTCTAATTGCAATGGGTTCAACCTTTTCAGCTAACGGATGTGGGAGGAAAAATGAAACCCCTCTGTTTGTTCATTGACAGTGGGGATTCAAATTACATTAGTCAAAGAGGAATGAGCTATGTCTTTGCCAAACCTTACGCAATTCTGTAGTAAAGAGCTCATTTCCAAAAAAATAGAGTATATAAGCAAAACCGTTGACTTTTACCCCTAAAAATAAACCTTGGTGACTTCACTGGTATCTATTAAACTACTGATATTGTCATAACTTTACTGCACAAAGTTAGTGTGTCTGATGCAATAAGTGTCCTTTTTTATTTTACCTGAAAAAGAAAGGGGGAAGAACTTCTGAAAGAAATACAAGGTTCCCACTGATAGCTCCAGGGAAAAAGGAAGGATGAAGCGAGGCATTTATTGGCCTGCAATTTCTATTTCTGTTTCTTGTTTCCAGGGTTATTTGTTTCAACCAATATAATTTTTTGTGATTTGGGGTTTGTTTGTGCTTGGGAAGGAAGGGCATTATTATATTAGTCATGGTAATTGGTGAGGAAGAAACAGGTGAGTATTTCATGGAAAGGCTGTGAAACAATTTCTTCTGTAGAAGAGCTACCTGGGGAGGGCTTCACATGTGCCCTAGAAGGCAAGCTCCAGATCTGCTTTTCATTGTAGCTTTGTTTTTGTCTCCTCTTTTCCCAGACTGAGGTTGTGGGCAGGCTTGGAATACATAGCTCTAAAAAAAAAAAAATCCTTACCTTCATCTCATCTTATGCAGCAAAGCATCAAAATGATACCACCTGAAGAATAGATCCAGTTCTCTGATGCTGAATGGAGATGCAATAGGGAGCTACTTGTTATATCAGAGAGATACAACCAAAAGAAGGAAGTCTTAACTGCAGGTATATTTTCTTCTAATAGAAAGCAACAAGAAGTGTTCCCTCAATGAGGGGGAATGGAAAAATAAGCTCAAATAACTTGTGCCTGAAGCTGTAATGGCAGCACAGTGACAGCCTAAACATTAATAAAAGGCAAATGAAATCCAGTAGTTTCCAGTGCTGTTTACCAGCTGGGTAATAGTGAGGTGGTAATAGCCAGTGCTTGTTGTCCTGCAGCTGATGAGGACTGAAAAGGAGAAGAAATCTTTTTAGGGTGCATGTTTAGCACTGCAAATCCCTCTGACCTTTAAAGAGCTGCTTTTCCTCCCAGACACTCCAAGATGCTTTTCCCCTCCTGTTTGCAAGGGTGTGTGGAAAGATGTGAGCGCACTGTCTTCATTTAGGCTATCTCATGCAGGAAGGAGATAAATTAAAAGGGAATAATAAGCAACAGGGAAAGCGATAAACAAGCACAGTGACAAAAACTGGGCAGGCCACTGATGGAGTACACAGTATCCAACACTCAAACTCTTCAGCCACTGGATAACGGGCCACTAAAACTACAGGCATAGCCTCAAAGGAATTTAACCTAGACTTTGTAACTGATAAGAGGGAAGGAAAATGGATGGAAACATTATGGGATACTCGGGGAAATTGTCAGACTATGCAAAAAATTTTAAGGAAATCTCCCTGCTTAAATCTAACTGTCACTGTGAACAACACTAGCCAGAAAAGGGTGTGTCTGATCAAAGATGCCTCGTAGATGCTTGTGCCATCAATAACACCATGTATTTGTGGGAATTACCATGCCTGTAAACCCTGAGTGTCTCTGCCCCCCACCCCTTGATTTTATTGAGCTGTGCTTCAGAAGCAGCTAATAAATTGAGAGGAAAGGGAGTAAGATCTTCTGGTGTGGACGTGCTGCTCATTTCAAGTGTGTCAGGCTGTGGGCTCCACAGTAGGGGAAGGGAAAAAGCTGCAATTACCTGAAACACACCACTGTTGTGTGTGTGCTGGAAAGGGCAAGGCTAAGGGAATAGCCAAACCTGGCAATTTCTGTCACAGATTGAATGCTGACCAGTTCTGCTTTTCACAAGGACAGGGGATGGTTGGAGGGACAGGTCACTCCCAAGGGATGGGATTCCAAGGATGACAGTGGGATGTGACTGCCACAGATTTAGCTTTTCCCCCCTTGCACAGCCCTCCAATGCTACGTCATCGTGCTTTGGAGCCCAGTGAGTGCAAAACACAGCTTGGACTTCTGCTGTAAAAAATCACTGGGATGTATACAGGGTATTTTGGATACTTTGAATTGAAAACATTACAAAATGACATCTCATGGCACTCATGTTAGTCTGCAGGCTAACAAAAGGGGCACCAGCTCTTCCACAGAGTGTAGGAAAACAGGTGCAAGATATGAAAGATTTCTCCTATTGATGAATAAATGTTATTTTATGTGCACAAAGATAATTTTTTTTTTTTTTTTTTTTTACAGAAAACCACCAGCAAAGCCTTAGCACTCTTGGGGATTACCTTGCTCTCTGGTGTGGAGAACAGGAAGCCTTGCTTCTGTTAAAGACATTGGTAAGTTTTGAATACATAAATGTATATTTGTTTTTCTTTGCTCAGTGTTTGCTATTGAGGACCCTGGGTCTCAACTGCTGCTGGTGTTGGTGAAACTGCTTCGTGTTAATGCAATGCTTTGACAATTGTGACAGAAAGCAACCCTGCAGGTAGTCTGCTGCTCTGCAGAGTGCAGCCACCCACTATTTAAGCAAAAAGTGAGAGGGGAAGCCTCCTATTTTTCCTGCTGAAGAGCTGGCCTGAGCAGCGTAAGCCGGGTGGCTGTTGCCCACGCTGCGATGACCTGAAACATGGAGCAGGAACAGAGGTTGGTGCAATGTTCACACAGATGATTTCTTCCAGGAACTGGCAGTACCTGCGGCTACGCTCTTGCTGCCTAAACATGGTCCCTGATCCATTTCCTTACAGGGTAAAATATTATTGCATTCTGCTGAACCTGAGGGAGCAAACTGGGACAGCGTATATGAAATCTGTATATATTCAGCCACGCATTTGCCATCCTGGAGCTAGATTAATTTACATTATCTGACATTACCTTTCAGCAGGCTGGACATAAATAGAGAGTTAAGCATAGCTGTGGGCAACTAGCTTTCTGTGCACAGTTGCAGTAATAATTTAGAGTAATTTCTTTTGCTATTTTGTTACATCAGGTTTTTAACGTTTGCAAGCTATTTAAAATGAAAAGACACAAACAGGGGAGTTTGTTATAACCATGCCTCATGATGCCATTTAGAATAACTGTGATGCTTCAGCCCTGCACAAACCTTTCACAAGGATGAGATAAATACACTTTATTAAAACAGGAGATGTCCACAGTGAAGACCAACATTGAAAAAAGTGATTTTTATGTTGCTTCCTGCAGTAATTTAGAGTTCACTCCTTTTGGTGAACATGTAGCCTCCATTCTGGCATAATTCTGCTTGAAGCATCGAATACAAACTGAAGAGAAGCCATTTAAGGGAAAAAAGAGTATGAGCTGTCAAGTATATATATGCAAATCAGCATTCTTTACTTAAGGGCTGAATGTTTTGAACCTGTAGGGGATGCTTCAAGATCAGGAAGCAACTGAGAAATAAGTAGTCTGAGTTTTCTGGCCGTATGCTTCTTTTTTTTTTTTTTTTAACCAAATATATTATATACTGAAAGTCCCCTGTGAGGGAGTAACTGGTTATGGTGTGTAGTGGGATTTTTGTTTTTTTACAGACATGGTTTGGCTTTTCATTTTATCACTTGAAAACACTTTCAGAACTGCAAGACCCTGATATAAGTGAAAGATGATAGAAAAACATTTCAGCCACTAATCTTTAATTGGTTTTACAAGCTCATCCAGATACAAAGCTACAGGAAAATTTTTATTCCAGGTTTTTTGGTTTTGAAAAACCTAACCTCTTGATGGTTCCAGGAACATGCAAGATGGGTTACAGAAAATGCCAACGAAACTCCCAGTAATATCTGTTCTGTGTTTTTGTATTCAGCTTATGGAAAATTGGTCATAAGTTTACACATTCTCATAAAATTGAGTAGTTCAATTTCAATCTGGTCCCTCTTAGTTTTGGAACTTTTGATGAAGCCATTAAATTACATGAGACACTGGAAGGAAAATTGTATATCATCAGCTGATTCATAATGATTTGAGCTTTACAGTAAAACACTACTAACGCTAATAAATTGTGCTAATAAATACTTTCTGAAGACAGTAGCCATACTTTTATATAAAATTATTTGTCTGTAAAAATTCTCTTACTTAAAATGGCTTGTATGTGCTAAAACTAATAGTAATGCTAAGAGTAAAAATTCAAAAAATGGGATTATGGTTTGTGAGTCAAGTTGGCAAGATGTGAAGTGACAGCATTGTAGTGGATGTGGCAATAGCAATTAAAAGAAATGCAGCATAAATATATGTGGAAGGTTGCAAACAAAACCCAGCAAGTCCAGCCCTGAGCTAGAAGGAGTTTGAGTTTCAGAAAGCAAAGGGTAAGGTCAAAATAGAAATTGTGTGGTCTTGGAGCAAGAGCACATGAATGAGGTGGAGGGGAATATACTAAAAATAAGTGATGACAAAAGGATAAATTGGTCCAGACACCTCAAGACAACTGGGAACATGTAACTTGAGCACAGTCTGTTCAGATGTGAAGCAGGAGCTGGAAGATAAGGGAAATGCAGATAACGAGTGACATGAAGCATTACCCTCCTCTGCTCCCAAGGACACCAGGGATACAACAGTGACAGCTGGGACCACCAGTCAGTGTGAGGAGCAGCACCAGCATCTGCAAACGCTGGTGCTGCTGGGCCACTTCCTTCCCCAGGGAGCTGTGGCCAGGGCTGAGGACTACAACAGGGGAAGGGCCATACTGCATGCCTGAGTACCACCAGAAGATTTAAAGGCTGCTTTTCTCCTTTGCCTCCCTCAATTCCATTTTCTCTCTGCAGCGATGAGAATTCATACTTTCCTGGCAGATCTTTTCAAATTCCTTGACTCAACCTGCCAAGCATCAGAGGGAATTTGTAGCATCATGGAGAAAATAGGAATTAATCCCAAAATGCATCTCCTCATGGAGTACTTCCTTCCAGCTGGCACTGGGGATTTCTTGTCCTTTAAATCACATAGATGATTGTACAGTAATCACCACTTTCTACATTTGTATTAGGGGGTCACAAAATAATATCCTGTTTAGGGGATTTGGCAGTGAACCCAGGGTAATTCTGCATGACCAGAGTTAGAGAATTTGCCTTGATTGCTTAGGAGATCTTCTCTAAATGCTGATGTGGTGAATTTGGAATAAATTATAACTGGTCCCCTTTTGTTGGGTACTAGGCTCTGATTGATTCTAGGATGGTTCAGGGTGCACTTCTTTCGTGTGCTTCAAGAAATCAGACTGTTCAAAGCTCTAACCTGAGAGCAAAAGTTTGCTCCATGCATAATACTTGGTGTTTAGGCAGCGTCTGTGCAGGACACTATTGAGTAGTGCTGCAGTGAATGCTGAGTGACATGTTTCATGCTTTGGAAAACATGACCATGGCATTAGGATGGCATGCGATGGTGCCTTGAAGTTCAGCACGTCTGCTTTGCTGCAGGGGTCACTAGTGGTGAGTGCAGGCAGGAGAGTATGGCTCTTCTGAAACAGGGTGTCCACTTCCTGGAGATCTTGACATTACTTCCCTGTTTCTACATTGCAACCTATATCCTATATTTAATCTGTAGAATCCTGATACTTTGGCTTTTTTTCACTGCCACCCCCAAAGGACTGAGGATCACTGTTGTCATCTTGTACAAAACCAGTGCCAATTAATTGCATTAATTCAAGAGGCAACTGGTCCCTCACCAGCTGCAACCAGTCATAAGTTGACCCTAGGATTTATTTGCATAATGATCTGCTCCATTTTGTGCTGAAAAGTTTGTGGCAGCCTTTTTGTATGATAATGGGCTGTGTGAGCCTTTCTGTACACCTTATTAACTTTATAGAGACAGGCAGCAGATGATGCTCTGTGTTTTTGTTTGTAGCCTCAGGCTGGATAGTTTGTTATGACACAAGTAGTTCCTGTTTCAACATATTGAGCATATTTTTCTGTTCTGGAAGGTTTCTGATTAGCCAGGACTCACAGAGCAATCTAATCACGGAAACAAGTAATTATTTATCTCAACAGTGGAGCAGTGATTTGAGTGTGTTGTCACAACATGACAGGCACCTTGATAAGCCCAATTAGAGAAATACTTGTATTCTAATAGTCTGCATTTGTTCACATCTCTGATCTTGTAGGGAAGGCTGCCTTTTTTTTGTTAATATTTTCTTAAAGAAACAGTCTTTGTATTTTCATCTGTTTGGGGGATCTCAAAAAAGAAAGAAAACTGGTCTTTCTCTCTCCTGAGATTTTTACTGATTCTGAGTTAATTTCAGAAGCTTGATCCAACTGACAGCCTCTTCAAGATTGCTTCCCTGCTTGTTGCTGTTGGTATTTAGATGCAACCAAGACTGGGAGCTTGATGACAAAGGTACCAACAAGGAAATCTCCAATGATTTGGTCTGCAGCAGCACTGTCACGAGTCGATGAAAAGCAGCAGGTCACTTACAAGGCTAATTAGGTCCATGCTCTTGAAGAGGCATTTTCTGGCACCATTTTGAAGCTAGAGATGGATGAAGGTATGCACTTCACATTTAGTGCTGCTCCTAGGTTTTCCAACAAGCACTTTGTTTGCAAAGTACAGTGGCTTTAAAGTGCATTTTAGTCAGAGAGATGGCGAGGTGTTTAAATAGATGATTCATAACAGGCTGTACTAAGACCCCAAAAAAGAAAAAAAAAATACCAAAGTGGCCATTTATTTGTGAGATGAGCAAATCTCACAGGCAGGGTAATGAAGTATGTCATGCTGGTTCTTACTTATCCTGCCTCCAAATGCCTGCAGAGCTCAGAAGTGAGTGTGATGATACATTGAAGGAGGGACCCAGAAGAATGGTGTTGTAGCCTTGCAGAGCAGTGGAGGGTGGGAGGTACAAAAGTGAAATCCCTTTGAGGACCTGTGAACCTGCAGGGTGGTCTCTTTCCTCTCATATAAACAGAGGTTTGTATGCCTAAGGGTTCCTAAAAAGTTATACCCCAGTGATTCAGCTGCCAGAAAGACTTACAACCTATTGGGAGGAAGGAGGGGCTGGAGAAGCACTTGGTATCTCCGGGAACTTGCTCTGCAAATACCGAGAGATCAGCCAAGCAAGGATTGTCATTATTTCCCCAAAATCTGAAATAGTCACCTGAGCCCTTCGTGGCAACCTGCTCCCAGCAGGAACCAGCCAGAAACAGGCTGGGAATACACTGGAGTCTCATTCTTACCAAAGTACCCAGTGAATGCTGGTGAGAAATGCTGCACCTATGGCCAACTCCTCCCTGATGCAGGCAATTGGACACGAACAAGAGATTTTGTAAATGGCTTTATAACATGGAAAACCTTGGATTTGTGGTGATGGCTGATGTTTTCCCCAACATGCGTCAACTAATGTCTTTCTCTGTTTGTAGCCTGCATGCCCTCTAACCAGTTTTATGCCATAGGAACAATACCAAGCTGATTGCTGTACCATTGCAACCAACATCAATGGCAGAGAACAGATGTACCCTTGCTTCAACAATAGTATGGGTTTCATTGCTAAAAAGTATTATTTGGGTCTTTTACTCCAGTCACGGACGCTATCTTTTTGTTTTCTGAACTTTCAGTGAGGGAGAACTAACAAAGTGCTTGATAATGTTTTCTGTTTAATGGAATTCGTGGCAAGTAGGACTGAAAAACAATACAAACAGAAAGGGGAATGATTTTGTATACAGCGCTCGTTTACTCAAAATTCCTTAATTTACCCTTCAAGTATTGTGTGCTATAACATTTTCATTTTCAGTGAAAAGAAATCAGGGGAAAAGTGAAAGAAAACACTTTCCCATGTGTGGGTAGAAGACAGTGCCAATTGGTGTGGTTTTTAAAAAGTTCTCTTGGTTTTATGAGTTTTGTTGCAACTGGTGAATTCTCAGTTTTCTGTCCCCAAGACACAAACCTCTGGGTTGTTTACTTTTCCCTCTCTATGTTTCCATTTGTTGCTAGACTGCCTTTGACATCTCTGAGAGATTGAGTGATTGTCCAGAAGGACAGTGCGGGTTTTAAAAATTACTTTTTGAATTAGAAGCTGTCTGGTTTGCTCTTGTGATGATGCACTGAAGGCACAATCCAGTAGAAATCAGCCCTGCTCAGTATCTTTCATTATGTATTTCCTACCAGAGAGAATTCAAGCATCTCACCTAGTTTTATTAACTTCCAGAAACTGAAGGCAGGATTTTAGCAGTTCTCTGCTAAAGATCCAAGGAGTTAAAAGAAAAATCAATAGCGTGTGTTTAAAATTCACCATCTTCTCTGTGCCGAGCATGTGTAATGCTTCATTTCATTTGGTGACTGTATTCAGCTCCAGCACCATGATGAGATGTCACTGAGCTCCCTGAAGTGAGCAAACACACACCCCCTCACCCCGTATGGATGCCTTTAGGAAAAACTTCATCCTTTGCCACTTGTTTGGGTTCAGAATGTAGGTTCCTGGGCAGGAAAAAGTAAGAACAGCTGCTGGCACTAGGGGCAGGGAAGGGATGCTGTGTGTGCTCTGGTGCTGAAGCTGCCCAGCCTCTCTCTTGTTTCCTCTTTTTGGTCCATGGGGTTAGGGAAGGGCTCCTTGGCTCTGAATGCTGGTTTAACCCAGGTGGCAGGTGATTTTGGTAGCTGTAAGATGCAGCTTTTCAGACTTCCATGTGCTGGAAGGTATGTAGCTTGTGGTCCTAATCCTCTTCCCCTGCAAAGACAGCTGGAGGTAGCCATCTGTCTTTAGCAAGACCCTCACTGAGCTGCTGCTGGGGCAGGAGAAAAGCAGGGATTCACACCATACTTCTCCTCTTTTCCCAGGTTTTCAAGGCTCCTGGCCCCTTTTGCCAGGCCAGATCTCCCACCACTCTGTCACTGCTGAGATGCAACCAGCTCTACCTCTGCATCACCATTAGTGACAGCCAGATCAGTGAATGCAGACAGCTGTTCTGTACCACCCCAAAATTTAAATGTATCCTTTTGACCCCTTTTCAGGCTCTTCTCTCCTTGTCTCCCTTGCCCAGTTCTGCTACTTCATTTAAGGGTATTTTTTTCCAGCAAAGATTGTGAATCTTTTCTGGCTCCTGTTTTCCTTGTTCTGCCTGTTACAGGAATTCATATTTTCACTTCCACAGGGCTCAAGTGGAGCCCAGGTTCAGTTCAACTACCTTTCTGTTTCCCATTGGAAATCACACACCCCATCAGAAAACTGAGCTTCCTTCTTAGTTTTTCCTGGGAGGAAAGAAAGGCCATGTGGTTTATGAAGTGTGCTGTGTCTTCTCCTTTCCTTGTAATACAAAGTCTTCAGGGAGAAAACTGTATTTCCTCTCTTCTATATTATGAAGCATATTATTGGCCCCATCAAAATTATGTATCAATTACAGTGGTTCCACCCCCCCACCCCCCCCAAAAGGGAAATAGGAAAGCTTGCATAGGAAAATTTGGGTTGAAATATTTTGTTCCTAAGAGGCGTTCCAAAAAACAGTCTTGTTTTTCATTCCGGAGTACTAAGAAAATAGTCACAGTTTAGTTATGGTTTTCTGAATCAACATCTTAACAATTGTTATTTCTACAAAGACAAAATGGGTATTTCAGTTTTCAGCAGTTTCAGGATGAAAACTTGCAGACATATCAGGGTATCTCAAAAATGTTCTGCTGTTCCAAATAAGCAATATATAATGAGGTATGTGGGTGGGGGCCCCCAGTCAGGTGATGTTGAATGCTAAAAGAAGTGTTATCAGCAAAATTAGCTCAATTTTTTAAAAAATTTTTTTCTTGTCTTCTTTAGTTCTACTTTTTAAAGCAATTGTCATCTTCCAGAGATTTGATTTCTTTTTGATATATTGTCCTTTGCTGCTTTATGCATTATTCAGAAAGAAAAATAAAAACCCTGAGTGGTTAGACCGAAAGGAAATTAGAAAACAAGAGACAAAATTGTAAGAATGTAGCCCGTTTTCTGACCCTTTCACTGAAAAGGGTGTCTTTCAGAGTGGTGTGTCTTCTGGTTGATAGTCAAAACGAAGGGGAGTGAGGGGGGGAAATCTCCCAATTGCTCAACTGAGTTAAACCAAAACTTAGTCATTTGCTACTGCAGACTTGCCACTACAAAATGGACCAATAATTTTATTTTATGATCACCACAGAAAATTAATGATGTAATTTTCTTTCTTCTGATTCCTCATATCGTGTCTAACCCTCTGGAGAGCCCAAGGTAACATCAGGGGTGTACAGCAGATCTTCTGCTGACCTGCTGTTACAGTGGGAGCTCAGCAAAGCCTCTGTCCCAGGGCTAATGCTACTTTGGGGTGGTTTTTTGAGCTCATTTTGGGGGGGTGCATGTCCTGAGTGACGCAGGGGATACACAGCTTTACAGCAGCAAATTCACCACCATCGAGGAGCTGATCCTGAGTTTGGTACCCTTGAGCAGAAGCAGCAGCTTGTTTGCAGCACTTCGACTATTGCAATAGGGACAAAACCCAGCTTGTTTCATCCTGCAGAGGCAACTCTGTCAGAATCACTGATCCAACTCGTGTTGGGATCTGGGACATCTGGTACTGAATCTCCAGCCCACAACTTCTCCTGCTGTAGGACTGGAGCCCTCTGGTGGTACCTAATCACGTATTTTATGAAGAGCTGTGTAACATTGCAGCTATACCTCAGCTCTGGGCCCTGGCCTTTGTGGTGTTGCCTGGAGGGATAGGAATATTTCAGGGGAAAAGGTCCAAAAAGCATGGGTGAATCTGGAAATCGCCCACCAGAGAATAATTTCCAAAAAAAAAAATACAAATGTATGAAAGAGTGCTTAAAAAGAGGAAGGGTATGGGTCTCATGGGACTGGGAGAGATGCCAGAAATCATTACTAGGGCACTAAGGGGCTGGTAAGGAACCCCCCTATAGTGTCCTGTCCCCATCAGTAAATTTTTCTCCTTCCTGAGGTAGGATGAACAAAATATTCCTCCATCCTGGGCAATATTTGCTTAGCCTGATCTTTAACGTGCTTCAGTGTCTGAGAATTTTGCAATTTTTTATTTCCCATGCTTCATCAGAAGACTGCTTTCCTCGTAACTCACTTGTGTCTTACACTGTGTAGATTAAACTTATTTCCTCTCCTATTCACTATGGACATGGAAAAGGGGGGGGGGGAACTCAGCCTTTTTCTAGTGCTGGGTTCTTTCATAATTTAACGTATATCCTTTTGAGTCGTCTTTAAAACTAATCATCCCAAATTCATTTCATCTTCGTTATAGGTCATATCCACCAAGAAGTTCTGATCTGAATGCCTTTATCACAGCTTTTTTTTTGGCCGTGTGACGTGACATGCTTGGACGTGGCCTTCTTCTCAAAATCACTTCTCAAAATGAAGAATAGCCTCAATTTCCATCTAATGAGAGAGACCTTGCCATGAAATGCTCGTGACACATTTTGTTAGCACGCCCTGATCTGAGGTTTCATTCTGGACTACAGAAATGGGAAACTTTGGGTTTATAGCATTAGGTTCTGAATAAAGCAAAATAAACTTGAAAAGACAGCAATAGTGAAGTAGTGCCTCAGCTGGTCTGCCCTGGTAGAGCCCCACTGTTGTCTCTGATCAGGTCAGAGCAGCTGAATTTAGACCGACCAAAAAGCTGTCAGTTCCTGAACTTGGAGGATTAATTTGAAAACCCTGAGCAGGCTGTCTGGGGGGGTCTGTCTCAACCCCCCAATGACAAAAGGTTTTTCCCCACGGGGAAAGGAGGGGAGCTGGCAGTCCCTTGGGTAAGGAGGGCAGAGGAGCCCTAGGGCTGCCCTGTAGGGCCAGCACAAGCTCAGCTGCCAGACCACAGTTAAGGCTGGGCCCGTTCCTTGGCAGAAAGACAAAGTTTTGTTTGGTTTGGGGTTTTTGTGTGTGTGTGTTTTTTTGATTTAGCATGAGAAACTTGTGATGGCTTAGCCGAGCAGTAAGGAGTACAAGTGGGTTGACAGCACTGCCAAAATAGACTCGTATTGTGCGCAAGGGATACAGCCAAGTTAGTCTGTGAAGCAGTTTATAGCAACACAAGCAATTAGAGAAGAAACAAACTGTACCAAGGGTTTATTGAGCTCTCCAGTGGTAGGTAAACACCCATTCTGGGGCTGTGGTGATGTATCACACAGCCCATTTAAACAGTAAAGAGCCAGATTTTGTTTTCAGAACATCAAGTCACACATGTCTTCTGGGGACAAAGAGGGAAAGACACAAATTGTTTCTTTATGTTCCTTCTTATTTATACTACAGGCATAAGGTGAAAAAGACTGTGTATTTTGTATAGGTGTGGTTTTGTATACACACTCACTGATTTAAATCTAAAAAGCTTCCAAGCAGTGGTTTGTCAGCCACTTCATTAGCGTGTGTATAGGTAACCTTTCAGTCTTTGAGCCATCCCTAAATAGCAAATGGTGTGCAGAATCCCTTTGTAAGAAACTCACCTTGGTGGTCCATTCGATGAGCCAAATAACTGAGGTTGTGACAGGAGCAGACTGATTTTTCTGTGGTGTTTTTGATGCTCTCTGTTTGAAAAGAAGAATCACAGCTGCAGCCTAGGCCAAAGTGTTTGTCCTTTCAGGCTCTCTCATTCTGGTTTGCTGTGTTTGGGTCTTCACAACCTGTCTGGAGGTCAAGGGTGTCTCTTTAAGCCACTTAACTAGAAGAGCCTCCATCACAAAAAGTCACAAAGGCGGGGCCTGAATTGTGCTTTGTCCCAGTAAAGCAGTGTCTATGGCAGAGTCAGCAGAGGAAACAGCCCAAGGTGAGATCCCACCTTAGAGAAATGCATGTAATGGCAAAACATGCTCGAGCACAAAGAAGTGGGTGTTATAGCAACCCCAGATTTTCCTAGCATAAAGCATATGATAAATTTTAATAATAAAAATTGGCGTGGCAAGGGCTGACCTGCAGACAGACTAGTCTGTTTAGGGACACAGTGGGTAACTAAGAGACCTCCACAGAAATATTCATTTATTACTGAAGGGGTTAAGGTCAGAGTGGAGTCAGGGCTGCTTCTAGCCCCATAGGGAAGGATGGGATAGTACTCACATTGGCTGTTATTCTACTGAAAGGCTATCTAAAGCCTAAAAAACCCTTGCCATGAAAATACATTGCCCACAATCCAGCAGAATCTACTTTCTGATCTCTTCTGGAAAACTAACTTTGTAAAAAGCTCAGCTACATTGTCTGGCTGGGCAGGCTTGAACAGCCAAAGAGCTGCAAATGCCAACGTGTTTGTGCAGCACAGAAAGCAGGGATTTCACATCCACTGCAGTATATATCTAAAAAATCTAACCTTGTTCTGCTATTTATGTAGTTGAGAGGCTGCGTGTGTAGCTGTGCAATGCGTGTGCAAAGTCTGAATTTTCTGAAACATCATTTGTTCTTTCCCCATTGCGTTTTTAAATCTGGAGCAGAATAGGAAAGATGCAGAAAACTTCTAATGAACTTTTTTTCCTTTTGATTCAGATCAGATAATGTGGAACCCAACTTTACAGTTGCCTGAGAACACAGCTTCTTTCTTCCCCTCTGCCCTTGCCGTCAGTGAGGCTACTCCCCATTAAAGCTCAAGAATGTGTGATTTAAATACTCATATAAGATGTGTCCATTAAAAAATTGAGTGATTTTTACATAAATTAATTATTAACAGAGATCTCAACATTGAACTGTCTTGGCCTTGGGCTTTTCAGCTGGGCAAGTAGATGTGCTTCTGGAAGAGCAAGCCCAAGAAACAAAGGGAAAGACTGGGGAAAAAAACGTACTAGAGGAAATACATCAATCACTTCCAGAGAAACTGAAGTCTCTGAGGGAATGGCAGCACATGAGACTCCGTTATGGTGGGAGTGAAGGAAAGGAAGGAAGATGGTGGTTCCCCACGCAATAATATGGTGTGTCTACCCAGTCAGGAGAGGACGTGGCACTCAGCTGTCCCCAAGGAAACTGGCCTCCCACCAGGGCCCTGTTAAGCATGAGCTTTTGGTACCACTGCTGCTTTGATGCCTCTCATGCCACATAGAAATAACATGCAGAAAAGACTGACATGGAGTGACAACCAAGTGGCTAAATCTTGTATTGGCGCAGGAGTCACATTGACTTTTATATACCATCACATCATCCTAAATGACCACAAAGCTGTCAAATAACAAAAATCAGGCGCTGCTATCTGCTCACATCAAAATCCTGGCTCAGCAGAAGGCACGCAGCCCCTGGGGACACCACCATGGGACAAAGCTCTCCCCGCAGTACAGCCACGAAAGGCTTTGAGCTCAGCCTCTGGAACTGCAAAGCGCTCCTTTTGTTGTCTGTGGATAATGCTTTAATCCACCGGGCAAAAGCTGGATGTTGCTGTCTTTTATTGTGGCTGTAAACAATTGCAGCACTCAAAAAGAAAAGCCCCCTGTCCCCCCCCCCCCCCCCCCCCATGCCCGCTGCTTCTCTGAACTGCTGACACCCAGACGGGCAGCCCCGAGGCGGGGCCATTGGGATTTATTTAGTTCACTGCTGCAGATGATGCCTTTAGTGCCACAAACAGCCCTGGAGAAAAGTCCTACTCATCTTGGGGGGGGGGGGGTGATTATGTTTAGTTCTGCCTCCCAAAACGCCCCAGACGTAAATCAGATCCAAACTGGAGAGACAGGCAGGCACGCAAGAGGGGACCCCGGCACCGCACAGCCCCCCCGAAGCCATGTACAGGAGCAGCTTCCTCCGTGAGGTGCGCAAGGAGAAGTACGAGCGGTCAGACGCCTACGATGAGCTGCGAGGATCCCCCGAATTCGACAGCTTGGCCCAAGCCCGGGGCCTCGAGAACCTCCAAGAGCTCAACGAGCGCTTTGCCAGCTACATCAACCGGGCCCGTGTGCTGGAGCAGCGCAACACCATCCTGCGCAAGCAGCTGGAGACCTTCCAACGCATGGACGAGCTGGTGGGCTTGGAGGAAGCCTTCGCTGGGCAGATCGAATTCAACCGACAGCGAATGCGGGAGCTGGCATCCGACCGAGCCAAGCTGGAGAGGGAGGAGAAGGACGCCCAGCGCATGCTGGATGAGTACCGCAACAAGTAAGATAGGTGGTTTCCATACTCAATCTTTGTAGTAAGGATGGGTTTGGTGTCACTGGCTTCTTCTTGTGCACGGGTGATGCCCCTCCATCTATATCCCGCTTGTAGGCATGGCGTATAAGCCCGTGGTGAATAGCAAGGTTTCAGACTTGGGCAGCTCTAGCTCTGCATTTCACAGTCTCACCGCTACTAGATGGGTAATTGCTCTCTCCCTTCCATGATGGCAGGTTCTCATCATGGTACATCAGTCGCTGTTGCTTATTAGCTTGAGGAGGATTGTGTTCTGAGCTGCAAAGAGGGAATAACGCAATTAAAAACTAAATTGCTCAAATCAAGTCTTTGTGTCTGAGCAAAAAACAGCATTAGGGAAGATGCTGAAACCCAGATTTTAGGGCCTTTGACTGAATAGGATTAATTAACTTCAGAAATTAAAAGTCTTGCTAATCGATCGTTTCATTTAAAATTAATTCGTGGCTAATCTTGCGGGTTTTGCATGCAACATGAGTCCCTGGAAGTTGCTAGACACAGCAATTGGCACTGTGTTCTCCAAGCTGCTCCCCGTGGCGATGCTCAGAGAAGCTGACACCCTTTGGGGACCACAGTGGAGACCTGATGGCTGTGAGAGGTACCGAAAACAAGTAGGAAAAGATGATGGTTGGGATATGTGGAGCAGCAGGGACTTCATAGCCAGTGACCTTTGGCAAAGCCATCTTCGAGCCCTATCTGTAGGGGTTGTGTCCGTGCTGTTGCTGCTGCTTCTCTGGTGCTAAGGAGAGTTTTATCCTGCTGCAGCTGAGGAGGTCCTGCCTGCCCTCCACCCCCTCCTCAGACTGCTGAAATCTTGCCCCGTGGTTGCCAGCCCCCCGATAGCAGCTTGATAAGGCAGGTAGCAATCTTTTCATAAATCAGCAGAGCAGAGCCCTCACAGGGCTTATCTTGGCTTTGGGGCTATAAAATACAAGCATCATCCTTGTAGGACCAGCTTTTTGCAGTTTGTGCTCTCTTTGACACCCAAATTACCGCTGCCTCGATTGAGAAAAGGCTAGTGAAGTGCCTTAAGGAAACTGAAAAGGAGAAAATTAGTAGAAAAGTTTAGCTTTGCCTTGTGGCAAGCCAAGAGATTTCACCTATTGCTAGAAGAGTTCCGTAGGGTTCAACAGAGAGGCAGCATTTCTCTTTATATTAAAGGCACAGGCTTGACATCAAATTGAGTCTCTGGCCATTGAGCATCACTAGGATATATTGTGACTGTTTTCTCCTTGGAGGGGATCCAGCAGAGGCAGGGCCTGAATAAAAAGGGCCTTGTCCTGGCCCCATCTTTTAAGAGCAAGCCCAGCCTGTCTGTCAGCTGGGGATGGGAAAAGAGATTTACGGCGCTGCTGGAGCGGGGCTTCCCAGGTGGGGAAACAAGCCTAATGGTGGGCTTTGAGGGACCTCTCACCAGGCCAGTGCCCCAAGCTGAAGGGGAGCTTAAGGGGCTTAACAAATACCTTGAATTGGTGGCCCAGTAGAAAGCTGCTCACCTAAGAGAGGCGAGGTAATGGCAACTCTCATCTGCCTTTGTTTGATCCTGGCAGCCCTCTCCACATCATTTCTTTTACCCTATGTGAAAAACAATATATCTCTTTTTTTTTTTTTTCCAAAAAGTTTGTTGCACCCTAAAGCACTTTCAGTAGATGAGAAAGTGTGGTGTTTTTTAAAAAATAACAAAGTAAATGAACCTCATGGCTCTTAAGGTCCAGGAAAGGGTGACCAGCAGCCATCTGAGAAAAGCTTATATTTTTTCAATATATCCAGCTAATTACTTGAACAATCAAATTGGGTTTGAAACGTAGCAAGGCAGGTACATTTCAGCAGGCACAGAGGCATCACGAGGTCTCTGAAGCATTTCTAAGAGGTCCTGAGCCCTTTCGCACTGAGCTTCTGGAATACATTGAACGTCAGTTAAAAGCAGTCCTCCTTCAAAGGGTAATCACACAAGACTGTTTCTCTGAAGGCTGCCGAGTGTTTTTATGGCTGTGTGACACAGCAAATATTTGGGTTATTTGAGAGTGAAGGAAAATGTAGTGGAATGAATATTTTGGTCATTGAAAGAATTTTTGAGTGAGGACATAACAATTTGGCAGGTTTGAGCAAGTCTGAATGACATTAGGGCTGAGATTTAGACCCTGACTCTATTGGGTGGTTGTATGTTACTAAGAGTGTAAGTCCAAGCTTTTATTGTATTTGGTTTTCACAAGCTGCCACAATCTACTCATTCGTGCCTGGGTGTCAGAAAGTATCTAAGTTAATGAAGTGTTTATTATCAACTGCACACACACAAAAAAATACAAGATGGAAAGAAAAATTGATTGGAAGTGAGCTACTTAATAAACATAGAAACAAAGGCAGCCTGACTGCTGAAGCTGAATATTCTTGGTTGCATCTTTTGAACCCTGTGATATTACAATTTTGCAAGAAGACATTGTTGTAGTTTTGTCAGAAAATAGCACTTTCAGCTGAGTAGGCCCAGCAATTTATAGGAATGATAATGAAATAAAACCTCATTGTTTTCACTTGTTTCTTTACTATTCATGGTAAAAATTGAAAACAGACCAGTGAGCAACCCTGCTAACAGTATGTGACTTCAAAAGAAGGGAGAGTTGAGAAACCAAAGTACCAAGTTGAGTCCATTTCTTTGTTCTCCCAAGTTCTTTGTTGTGCTGGTCAGCTCACGAGTGACTCCTCCAACGACAAGTTCCCCATTGACTGGAGCAAGTCCCTATTTGGGCTGAATCGATGATTTCAAAAGACAGACAAGGGTTTATGCTCAATTCTGAATTTCAGACAGGGTTCATGCTTGTGTGAAGTCCATTGCTTGCATGGGAAATGAATGTGTCACCCACCATGAGAAAGTAGACACTTTCTCACTCACCCACTTTGTAGAAAGTAAGACAAGGAGAGCTTTGTATCTATTGTTTTAGGGAAAGCAAAGGGGTAAACAGGAATAGATGGTACTTATGTACTTAGACACTCGCAGTAGATGCAGTTTGATGATGCCACTTGTTCAGTACTGATGGCAAAGTCTCATTGTCTTTTACTATAAGATGCTCCTGGCTGTTTGGTTTTTTAAATGGGGCCTCATTAAACCCTCTCTCCTATTAAACATTTTATATATAGTTTATTTAGGGAAAGGAATAAACAACAATAGTCAACAATGTGGAAGTTTTGTACTCTGCAACTAAAAGGATTTTCCAGAAGAAAATTATATCTAACATATAAATACAGAACCCTAATTCTTAGAGAATATGTGCTGTTTCCTCAAATCAAAGATAAATGCAATATACATCCATTGTTTGCTCGTACAGGAACATGTACATTATGCACTGGTGGACATTTATAAATATATAAGAATAGTTGGCTAAATGCAGTTCTTAGTGAGACTCCCATATGATTTTGAACAAGATAAAATATGAATTGCTATTAAAGAGGACACAGAGCTTGTTCCATCAAAGCATCCTAACACAACATTATTCATACACAGTGAAATTTGAACCTTTGTGTTTAGTATGTCTGTCATAAAAATGCTTATTGAACAACAACAGGTAGAACACAAAACTAAGTACAATATAATTAAATGCTAATGTGCCAATTTAGCAAATACGTAGTAAACACCGATGAATGGCAGTCACTGTAGTTCAATACCTATCAAATGTACTTTTGTTGTAAATAATCTATCCTTGGGCTTTCTCTGAAAAAGTGATAACAAATGTGTAGCATTCCATTGTGTTCTGCTACATAAGTTGAGGACATTCCTGTGCTGTTGTTCCTGTTCCTGTTTGTTAATTCTGGAAGTACTCTCAGCATCTGGGACCAAAAAAGGATATTAATGCTAATGCATAAATAAATCTTTTGGGCCCTTCAGGATTCATTATTCTACTTTATCTGTGCATGATAGTGCAGATGACAATGCAGTTTGCAGAAGGATGAACCATTGAACTTCATCTACTTTGTTCTATTTGCAGGTATAGAAATGAACGTGAATATCAGCAGAAGCTAAAAGAAACCCTTGAACGCCTTAATAAGGTAAGCCTGTAAAAATGGAAAAGGAAAGGTCTTTAGCATTTTTTCCCTTGTTTTCATATACTACAGCAAGCTGCTTTGAAGAAGCAGTGGGAAGATAAAATGTCAGAGCAAGGCATTTCTTGTCATTATGCACTGAT
The DNA here is from genome assembly GCA_004320125.1 of Scolopax mira. NCBI lineage: Eukaryota > Metazoa > Chordata > Aves > Charadriiformes > Scolopacidae > Scolopax > Scolopax mira. The sequence goes on from BJBW01007272.1 coordinate 117,730, forward strand.
GATAAGTTCTTCCCCTCATGGCTGAGCCTTGATGTGTGCACACTATCTAGTGCCTTGCTCTGTACCATCCTGCTTATTCTGGTCATGCCATCTGCAGTCCACAGCCTCAGCTGCGCTCAGGACTTCATTAATTTTTCAGTAAAACCAAGGACTCGGAGAATACTACTCCTTTTAGAGCATCAGCAAATGGTTCCTGCATTCATTTTGGGGCCTGGTGTTGAAATATGGGTCGCTTTTTCCACATCCAGCATGAACTTTGCAAATTAATCCTTGCTGAAGATCAGGCACATATTAGGTGCCTTTAATACATCTTTTAAAATCTTTTAACTTTTAACTTTTAACTCTGAAGACAGATTATCTCTGAGTGAATTAGAATCTACACGCAGAGGTAGGAAAAGTCCATTTATTAGTCATACTGTTCAGCCAATTCATATATCTAAAAGTATGGAACGCGACCAGAGAAAATGTTTTTGTTGCTAAATATCTTCTTCCCCCCCCTTTTTTTGTTCTTTAATATTTTTTAATATAGCTACTCTATTAAAGTATATTTAGTATTGATATATTGGCATGAGAAAATGCTGATTGTGTGTAAGTCATGGAGTCTGGTGGGTCTCAAAGTATCTCAGTCCCTGCAGGGTATGGTCAGCCCTTTCCAGGACAGACCCCCATTAGGCCTCCAAACCAAAGAGAAGCCACAAAGCCCCCCGATGTGTTCCTTTCACAGTGAAACCTGAGGATTGTTGCTTTCCTGAGCTGCACTTCCCTGAACTAATACCATGATAAGAGAAATAATAATAGTAACAACAACAACAATAATAATAATAGTATGGCTCAGAGATAAAAGTTTACTAACGTATTTAGGAGGTTTCCAAACCAGATCTGTGAAACTGAGAAAGCCTGATTCATCCTCTGTTGCTACCAGCTTTTGTCTGAGTGAAGAGAGTTGTTTTATATCTTTGCCCAGTTGTATTTTTCACAGCTTATCCTTCATTTTCTTTATGGCAAAACAATTATGGGTAGCTTAAATAGACTTTAAAAAAAAAATTATCCCTGCTACAAATGGCAAGAGCTGTTCTGCTTGAACACTGTCATAGAAATGACATGCATGTTTTATATTTTTTTAAAAAAAAAGGTGTTCTGGCATTTCTGTCTCCAAGGAGCTTAAAATATCTCGCATCAGTGCTATTTTCCAGTGTTTCCAGGATGGACACCCTTTAAGGGCTTAAAAAGCAATCCTGCTTCAGCAGGGGAGTTGAACTAGATGATCTCTATGGTCCCTTCCAACTCTAAAAATTTCAGTGAAATTCAGTGAAAAAGTATTTGTTGAGGCAAATACTTTGTTAAGGGGTAGCTGGAGCTGGTGGGTCCATCCTCACCTTTACTCTCAGCCAGTCTGTGGCTAAAAGAAAGAGGATTGGTCTTGAGCCAAGGGGGGTATTTTTATCCCAAGCTGCGTGTGGGCTGCCCTGGTCTGCCCCCCAAGCAGCAGCTCCTTGTATGGGACCCCAAATGCTGGAAAGAACCCTGTGCCCAAGACGTAGCCTGAAACCTGCATGTGGAGATGTAAACTCATGCCTTATCCAACAGATGGAGAATCACTCTGGAAAATTAGCTAACAGTAGTTCTGGAGAGATCTAAGGGATCATGATACATGAAAATGCCACTTCAGCACGTGGATCTAAGATCTGGAACCACCACCTAAAGCAGGATGTTTTTCTGGAAGATGAGTGAATAACAAACACTGCAAAGTTCAGAAGAAAATGTGTGGGTGCTACACTGTTCTGATAGACAGCATCTTCACTCAGGCTGCTCTGTCTGCAAGCGGGGAAGAAAAGCGAGAGTATTTGGAAAGCCGAATGCTGCTTTTGCTTATTACATGCAGAAATATTTGCTTATTGGTATTATCTAGGGGCCCCAGGGGCTTTTTTTGGCTCCCCCCCCCTCAACCTCTCCACACAGCCATTGTCCTGCTGATCTTCCTCTCAATAGGAAGGCAGGGGAGCGCAGAAAAGCAGCGGGCATTCCCCATGGCTGGCTCCGAATGTGCTGGTTTGGGCCCGGGGCTGAATCAGCCCGCTGCCTCACAAAGCATGGAGCTGGCTGGAGAGGTCTCTGCCTGGGAGGCTCAGCAGCATAATGGGACAGCTAACATCTACACATTTTTGGGAGAGCGCGTGCTGTGCACGTGCAGAACGAAAAAAATCCCCTTCTCCCAGTCATACGCTGCACCCAGCGATTCCAGTCTTCTCTTTGCAACCCGTGATCTGCTCACTGAGACGTGCCTGGTGGCATGCCAGTGTTTTAAAGGGACACCTTTACATTCATTTTTCTTTTTACACCCTGAGTTAAATGCAGATTTTCTTGGGGCAACCTTGCAAACTGGTGGAGGAACTTAAAAGTTTTGTAGGGTTGCAAGAAAGACTCAGTTGGCAGCTTTCAAGATAGTTCCTCAAAAGAGATATTTAAGGGTTAGTGATAAACCAAGGAGGCATGCTTAAATAGAAGAATAAAACTGTTCACCTCACTCTTACATATTTGAAAAGTATATTGCCAAATTCAATGGAAATGATTCTTTATTCAAGGGCTCATATTAAATAACATAAATAGGAAATATAGAAGTTAGACCTCTGAACAGAAATGGAGATTTAACTGAATTTAAATACCAGTGCCACTCATACTTTGTACTTTGAGATTGTGTGCTAGTCATATGCCTTGTCCTCTGAATTAATTGGGCATTATGACCTTTTTTCCTTACAAATGCCAATGCATTAGAAACTTCTGCAGCAGGGTAATTTCTTCTCTGGACTTTCTCATCTGTCATTTTTATTTCCAGCAGTGCCTCCAAATTGACAAACATTTGTGATATTTGAAAACACACCCAAAGGAGTGAAAATAATGTAGACCATCCTGGCCTTTTTTTAATAAGGGCTTCTTTACTCGAGGTAGTAAAAAGGCATCAGGATACTTCAGGTCCTGTCATAAAGACTAGAGAAATCTGGTCTGTTGATGTCATCTGTTTAAGATTCATGCACCTTTGCAAGTTTTTAGCATCAGACTGCTTTTTCACAGCATCTACGACTTGGCTCCCAGCGTTCATAAAGCATATGGTAAACATATTTTGACACAGTGCTAAACTGTATAATAAATAGTCTTTGTGCAGAAAAGCAGTATGTACGATGGGAAAAGCCGATGAATTTTTTTCATCCTTTTTTTGTTGGTTTCATAATACTTTGTTTCTCCCGGCAGACTGCCACACAGGCACAACTACTTGCCTTATTGTTGTGGTTTTGGCCCTTCACCCACACATACTGACTGTGCCCCCTCTCTCTGCATTGCAGGAAGCTGATGAAGCACTGCTCTGCAACCTGGAGCTGCAGATCGAGTCCCAGTTCCTGCAGGATGACATTAATGCCACAAAGGACAGATACAAGAAGGTAACTGAGTGAATTTCTTCTTCAGTTCTTCCTTCTAGAGACACGTGCCAAGCCTTGCCCTTTTCCGTGGTCAGTTCCAGTGGCAAATTAAAGCAAATCCCATTTGTGTTTTGGTGGGTAAATACAGCATGATATATTTTCAGTGGGCACAGCAGCTGCGGTGCAGATGTTAAGCCCAACAGCTGCCTGGCTGCAGGCATCCAAATTGTCTCCCTTAGGGTCCAGTGTCTACAGCTGCAGCAACATCTTGAATTGTTGCCCCATTATCATGATTCAACGCAATGTGCTGGACAAGCTGTCTTCTATTTCATGCTAAGAAGCTATTGCTTTCATGAGAGGGGGATACCCCCTTTTCTGGGACAAGGCATTCCAGTTAATCAGCAGACATAAGCCTCTGGCTGTATGATGAAGCCGCAGCTGACTTTAACATGTGCAGCCTCCTTCTCCTTCCTGGGAGAGCTGTGAGGCTTGGGATCAGCTAACTCTCCCATCTTTGCTGCTTTTGAAAGAAGAGGCTCACTTTTTTTGACCACGTGCTAAGGTATTTGTGGTTCAGAAACTGGAAATCACAAAATCTTTAATCGAGACTATGAACTTCCCTTAGCCAAACTATCCCTTAGCCAAATGGCTGTAATGTGTCCTCAGCATAATGAAACTGTTAGCACACATGCATTCAAATTAAGGTCTAAAACCACATTCCAAAACCAAATCTGAACATGAACTGGATTTTTATATGCTGAAAGAAGTAAATGCCTAGGAATAAGTCCAAGAAGCGGAGCACATTGAAGCCAGCACCTTGCTATGGCATTTTTTTTGATTAAAATGTTTTTTGCTTAACCTCAGAACCTTATGGAAATCCAGACCTACGTCAGTGTTTTGCAGCAGATCATCCAGACAACCCCTCGTGTGTCCCCTATAGCCCCTGGCATATGTGAGGTGAGTGTTGCTGTCGGCAAATACACGCTGCTCTAAGTGAGAAAGAGACAAGATTCACTCCTAGAGCATCCCCAGGTCCTTTAACTTCCACTCCAAGGTCAGATGAAGACTGCAACAAGTCTGAGTAAGTACTGAATATGAGAGAAAAAATGAACTGTAGCTTTGGAAAACTGAATTTATCAGGAGAAGAGAGACTGTGTTAGTTATGTGCACTCCAGCATATGTGTTAGCCCCAAAAATGGTTAGTTCAAAGGTAGTCAAAGTAGTTGTGCTTCCTATCTGAGGAGGAGCTGGCAAGATACATTAAGTATTTACAGAGAGAGTAAATCTTGTCCTGAAGGGGCAAGTTGTGGTGAAAATTTGTAAAGCAAATAAATTGCTAGAGACTAGATTAAAACTTGGTGATTCCCATCAATATGAATGGCTGTGCCAAGAACATTTATTAATTGGAAGAAGATAGAACAGCTGTATCTACGGGGCCTAATTTCCACATGAGCTGCATTTCTGCAGTCCTGCCATCTGACATATTTTATTTTAAAAGCCATGCCACAGGGGCTTCCTGGACGTTTGATACCTATCTCTTTATTTGTCTTTTGTCGTTTCCTATTTGTCTTTAGAGCTTATTTCCAGTAGTAGAATTTCTTTTGGCTCCTTTTAAAACTGAAACATACTTTGCTGTAGAAAATCTTGTTTTCTTCCAACCAGGAAAAACTGATAGCGGAGAGGAGGATCCCTGTTCTTCAGAGCCAGCTGGAGGAATACAAGAGCATCCTCTGCCAGCTTCAGGCACAGAAATACAAGCTGCAGACAGAGGTACTGCCATAACTAACCATAAACACAACTGTAATGCTCCTGAACTCTGCTTTTTTTATGACCACGTGGTTTTTATCAGGGTCTTGTGAACTCAGTTAACTTGGAGACCTTGAGGTGTTTTTTTCATTTTAGTTTCCACCTTTTTCTTCAGCTGTTTCATTCCCTTTCTCTTGGTGTCCCAAATCATCAGGTTTAGATGGCCAGGGAAGGCTGTAGGTATTGTAGCCCCGACGAAGCTTTTCCTTGCCTATCAGAGTAGCTGGTGAGAGAAAGTTTCTGCTTTGCAACTGAATTGCTGCAGTTAGTCAGCAGGAGGTTCTGGATGGAAAAGTCACACAGGGCTGTTCCTGCTTTCTTTGTTTCTTCCTGACCTCAGGCTGGAAATTGTCTCCATGAAAAATGATGGGGCACCTTCAGGGCTTTGTCTAGTCCTTTCCATCAGTATCAGTGCCACGAGCACTGCTGAGCTTGCTGTGAGAAGGACTGGACAGACTTGGTAATTGAAATTGAAATAGGTGTTGAGCTACATTTGGCATCCTGTGTTCATCCCTGTCACGAAACACTTAGACACTACCTGCCACTAAAACCACCTGCTTTTTGCAGAGTTCTGATTTGCAGAAAATGACTGGCCAAGCCTTTCACTCGTTGCTCTTGCCCATCTCCCAGAAAAACCTGCTGTAAATCAACCTTCCTCCTCCAGCCAGTGTCTCTGAGCAAGCGTGCAGTGCAGGGAGGAAGGCAGCAGGGGATGGAGGAGCAGCTAAAGGCTGCAGTGAATAGAAACCAGACCTGCAGAAACTGCCTCCCTACAGTTCAGTTTTTCTTAGTGGATAGGGGTGGAAAATGACCACATTATGCACCCCAAAAGACAGCTTCCTTTGTGCCTCAGATGGTCCATCCGTGTTAGGGGAAGTGAAAAGACCTTTCGGTGGGGTTTTGGACTCCTCTGGACAACCAGACAGCACTTAACTTCCTGACTGTAACATCCCTCACTTAGGGCACCTGGGGACAGTGCTACTCCCAGGGCTTTTCCTTGGTCTCTTCCTCATGTCTGATGCTCTGGTGGAAACGACACACATTCTCTGGGAAGGGCAAGAATCAATATAGTGATAACTGAGATAATGAATCGACATAGGAAAAAGGGGAGAAAATCAACTTTCTGCTGGCAGGTGGAGAGAGGCACCCTTTGGGAACTAGCTGTGCTGCTTTCAAAATCAAATCTTTACATCTCTTTTCAAAAGAGTTTATTAATCTCTTTGTTCTCATGCCTTGGGATTAAAAGAGTTCAGTTACTTCATGAGTGGAGGCCGATGATGTGGTTGCTTGTGATGCTGAAGGAGGAGGTGACTGAGGTGTCCTGGAGCTCCTTTGCTTTCCTGTTTGGGAACCTGATAACCCTGTTGCTGAGAGGTTATTGACCCCATTTCATGAGCACTGAATACTAAAGGGGTCTGTGAAACCTGTCGGTCCCCTCACACACTGCAGTATAACCGGACTAATACCAAGGGACTTGGGTCTTTAATTTAGGCTCTTAAAAGGTTTTTGAAAATCTCGCCTGTAACATATAGAAATCAATCAATTATTAAAGAATCCATTAGTCAGTTATTGCACCATTAGCTTTTTGTGAGTGCATCTCTTTAAAAGCTGTTTGGAAAGGGAAAAAATAATCCCAAGTGCTAAAGGAGCAATGGAGTAAATAGCCAAAAGTAGCAGAAGAAAGCAAAAGTGGAATGACACTGCCAAATATCACACCTGTAATTCCTGCCCCTTGTTTTTGCAAGGGACTCATCGCCACCTCCTGGTTGATGTGGTCTCCAGTGACTGGCTTTGAGGGCTTACTTCACAGAAATTATTTTCATCACTGAAGTGAAAAAAGCCAAGGAACTGAATTCCTTTAAAAAAGACCCCTCCTTAACCTTCAGTTAAGGAAGTGTGGTCCACAGTGAAGGAAGAACAGGTTTTTCCTGGGCACATCTTTCCAATTAAGCACTTTTGTTCTCTTAATACACTGCCTGTCCATCGTGAGCTGCAGGTCACTCGGTGAAACATCAGCCCAGCTTGTGTGCACGGGGAAGGAGCCATCACACAGATGTTCCCCTGGTTCATGTCAATCCTGACATGAATCCTCGGGACAGATAAGGGGGCTGGAGGCGAGTGGGGGGAGGCTATTGGTTTTTAATAACTAAACAAGGGCAGTGAAGCTGCTGCTGTGCTTCCACAGTACAGCCTCACCCATCATAGTAAATCATGTCTTGCCTTTAATTACTTTTCAACTATGGGGATGCTGAATGCTTCAGACCCGCTTCTTCTTTCACCCACCAATTTTGTTTACCAGACAACCATGCTGGAGCAAGCCATTAAAAACACCCAGGAGAGTTATGATGATGAAATTCAGCTTTACAATGAGCAGATTGAAAACCTGAGGAAGGGGATAGAGGAGGCCGAGAGGACCTTGGAGAAGTACACGACCGACTGCCGCCAGCTGGTGATCTACCAACAGTCCCTGGAGAACGAGCTGGAACGGTACAAACGTATCATTGAGAACGAGGACAGTCGGTAAGGCTGGATTTCTGGACTCTCCCCAAGGGAGATCTCTTTTCTCTTGTTTGAAAAATTTATGTTTAAGGGCATTTGAACCACCTGAAGCAATGGCCGTTTCACACCTTTCACTGATAAGTAGCCAGGGACAGAAATCTCAATAGATGCAAAATCTGGTCAAGCCTCTGCCAAGAAAAGGGTCTGAGTTTCTCCTTTCCATATACTGTCCCGTGTCAGGGCACAGAGGTCAGGAGCACAGGAGAGCAAACTGAGCACCCTCACCACTGCTGGGGCTAGCGAAGCTTGCTGGGGCTTTATAAGCAGGTTGGTCTCACAGGGCTCAAACAGGGCACATATCTTGTAAAGCAAAACACTTTTCACAGCAACCCCATTCTTCAGGGAAGAGGGGAAAAAAGGGGTAGAATATAAGAAACTCACAGGGATTTGAGTGGTGTTTAAGCCTACGGAGGAGCACTGGCTCCCTCTAATGTCACATCAGCCTCACAGGAGAAAAGGAGCTGGTCTTTCACAGCCGTGCAGATGCAGCAGGGCCAGACCCCCTGAGCCCCCAAACCACTGCTCTGGATGGGCCAGAAGATGCAGGGGAAGGACAGTCAATCACACACGTGGGCAACAGGTATTTCATCAATTTTCAGCGTTTCATTTTGGGCACTGCATTGTGGTTAGGAGCATCTGATCAGGCTAATTCTCAGCACCAAAAATCAGCCTGTGCATCTTTTGCCTGTTTACCCAGGGTGTATATCCTCCCTACAGGCCAAAATAGTCTCTCAAATTCTGCCAGAGCAGACTGGAAAGGCCACAGGTATAGTAGTTGGTTTGCATGTAGGCCAGCCTCTTAGTTGTTTGGGGTTTTTTTTAACCCTTAATACCACTTAGTATCGCCTCAAATACATTTCCAAGGAAGACTGCTCAGTTTTCTTCTTGCCCTTCTGAAGTCAGGCATACTCAGGTAACATTGTAATGGCTACCAAATTTCATAGTTGACCGGCCAGCATTTACAGCTCTTGCTGACCTCTTCTAGGCATGGATTGACTGCCCACCCAAAATCGTCCCATCCTTTTAAAGTGCTGGGCTAAATTACAGACCTGTTGCCATGGGTTTACTTTGGACAATGGGGCATCCCACATCTGCTGCTGGTGGAAACCAACCTAACTCCTCTGAAGGTGCTGTGGCTGTGTTGATCTTCCCCGGACAAGAAACAGGTTCCCATCATTCTCTTTGACTCCTCCACCACAGAGAAATACATTTCTTTAACCTCCATGCTTCCTTTTGTGCAATTACACTTGCTCTTGCTGGAAATGAGGGGGAGAGGTCTGACCAATGCGCGTCTTCTCCGGCAGGTTAAACTCTGCTATAGCAGGAACACCAGTCACACTCTTCACTCAGATCTATAGACCTGTCCAGCCTCAAGCTTCGAGGGGAAGAGGTAAACCTGTGACATGTCTTCCTGTGTCTGTCAAGAACAGCATCATTGTATTTTAAGCTGTTTTTCCATTTGTCTTCCTCATGAACACCAGCCTGACTCCAGCCTTCCTAAGTAAATGCAGCGGTTTCAGCTCACCTCAGCTGGCTTTGGGACAAGCTGCCAAAGGGCAAAGCCACAAGCAAATTACTTTCTTTGCTTATTTTTACAATTTACTACCTGAGCTAATCAATAGAGCAAAGACAGAAGGCACCTGTAACTCTGGAAAGAGCTGGGGGTTTTGTGCTGACTTATTTTTGAGTTGTTTGCAAAGAGCATCAGGGCACACTGAGTGCTGCAGGCAGGTGGAGGACACTTTTTGGGGGGCCTGTTTACATGCTATTGCCCAGCTTCCTCCAAGTGGTGTTTCCTCTGTGTGGTATGATTGCTTGTTAGAATTAGGCTGCTCATAAAGCTGGTGACAAGGAAATAGCCAGGACTAAACTAGTGAGGAGAGTAAAGAGGGGAGCTGGTTTATAGAAAGGCACTGTGGGTACTAATGTCTCAGTGATTTACTGTAGCTTAAATCCAAGGCTCACTGGGATTTTACTAAGGACAAACTGCCCTGAGAACAGAGATAAACTTTCAAGTGAGGGGTTTTTTGGAGCGCGGCTGTAATTTTTCCAACAACTGCTCTGTGAACCATAGCAGTTTTATATGAAATGGGTCCATAATGCCTGAGGCCAAATCCTCAGCAGCTGTAAATAACTACTGCCCTGAAAAGTCTCGTCTTATACCCACTGAGGATTTGGCATTTTATGTGCATTCCTATACCTATGCCATGGGACATAACAGGTGCCTGTGGGAAAGCCTGTTAATACCTCTCTGTCTCCTTGGGACACAAAGCTGAGGCATCCCCCCCCCCGCTGAGCACTGCGAGAACCTTTCCCATCAGACCTGGGCCGCTCACCCAGCAGCCCCGCATTCAGCAGGAAGCTGATTTTGGGTGTTTCCCCCCCCCCCAAACCCTGGCAGGAGTTGTAAAAGCCAGATGAGATATTTCCACTTAGTCCCTACTGCTTCCAACTGTGGGCACCTGGCTTCAGGCTCTGCTTAGGGGATGAGGTTTCTGGTGGAGTTAAGGGAGGCCGAACCCGAGGAGGAAGGTGCTGAGCCCGATGGCAGCAGCAGCTGATTGAAGGGTGAAGACTTTGTGCAGCTGCCTCTCTTACACACACAGTTGTCCCATCCTCAGGACAGGCGGTGGCAACCTCAGATGCAAAAATGGCTACTTGGCCCAGGGGGTCTGCTCAGTAGAAGAGGCTGGTTGATGTGCTGAGGGAAGCTGTGCTCACATTTGTTGTTGCCTCCAGCTCTCGGCTGGCAGCAGGAAGGGGGAGAGACAGCATTTGCAGCAACTGTGTTCAGCACTGTCTGGTGTTTGCTTTGTTTTGATTTATTTTTTTTTTCCCCCCTCTTAGATATCACCCAGGCTGTGCAAGACATTACCAGTGTAAAGCCCAGACAAAAAGCTCTGACAAAGAAAATTGCAAGGAAGAGGGAGCTGATATCTAAAGACATAACTGACGGCATCTCGCCTGAAAGAATGTACGAAAGAACTCTGGAAGGTTTTGACCAAGATCAGCTGGAGTTTCGGCATGAGGGCTCAGTCACATGTGAACCTGAGCAGGAAGGATCAGAACTTGATGAAAAAGAAATGGGCCCGGAGGATGTACCTGATGGAGCCCAGATAAGTAAAGCCTTCGATAAATTGTGTAACATTGTGAGGGAGAAAATAAGAGTCTACAAGAGACCGGAACCTAAACCTGATGCCCATCCCAAAGGGCGTTATGTGCTGGTAACAGGGGAGGAAGGCTATGAAGAACCTTGCATCATGGCTCCCTCCGTCCCGCCGGCAGGAGGGATCACCGTTTCCACTGGCGATGGGAAGGTGATGAACGGTGGTGAAGTGGAGCCCATACCAGAGCTGCCAGAACCTGCTGAGACATCAGAAAAAGAGAAAAGAGATATCTGTGAAAGGAGGGAAGAGTTTGAACTCCAAGAAAAACAGAAAGAGGAAGAGAAAGAATACATGTTTGAATGGGGGAAAAAACCAAGAGGAAAAATGGACCAAATCACAAAATATCCGGACGTCTCTGAGCCTGAGAGAGCTCCTTCCCCTGGTCTGACAAGCCCAACTGAGCAGGGAGTCATTCGAGAGACCGAGTACGACCGAGAAGATAAGCAGGCCCTTTTGTTCAGAGAAGTGGGCTTGCCTGGCTCCGTCAGCTATGAGAAGGTGGAGGTGGTGGAGTCTATCGAGAAGTTTTCAGATGACAGAATTCAGACGTATGAAGAGACAGCAATGATTGTGGAGACCATGATAGAGAAGACCAGCAAGAAGAAGCCAGGTGACAAAGGCTCTTAAGTGACACACACACCACCACCACCACCCCCCCCCCGATAGTCAACTTGTCTGGCTTAGTGATTAAATGACTGGTGTTTTTCCTGACCGAATGATACAGTAGTGAGATTTTTTGCTGTTTGGTATGGAACAGATTGATCCCGTGGTGGCAGTTCTGTCTGATGAAGGCTCGCCTTTGGTGCCATGGCCATTAGAGCACTCCAGGGCAACAAGTAACGAGGCGCATCCGATGCAACCGATTTTCATGATTAGGAAAAGTTGGAAGTAATTCTTAGAGAGCTGCCTGGCTTTCCACAGTATCTGGGGCAAATTTGCATATTCTTCTGCTGCTCCTACAGCTGCCGCACGGTTCCCCATCTCTCGGACAGCTGCAAATGTTAAAACTTGTGACATCTGGTTCATTCAATAAAAGCTTTGCCTTCTACTGAAGAGACCCGCTGTGGGTGTGTGTTGCCTTTACCCGTTGACTAATAGTCCCTGCTGCTAAATGTCAGCTGCCTCGGTGTGCAGGAGCTCTTCCTGGGAAAGGGTTGGATCCGTGTTAAATAACCTATTCCACGTCTCTCTGACTTACAGTCCTTAAGCAGAGGTGAGTTTGGCAGACCTTTCTTTTTGGATCTAAAGACAAACTGTGTTTGACATAAGCTCTTACAGCCTATCTCCTCAGAATAAAGCTTGAAATGCCACCAAAGTGGGGGATAACCCTTCTAAAAGCTACTAAAGGCATGATTTGTCCTTCACCAACACAACTAAGGTATTCACAAATGCCAACAAACTTTTGAGCAGATTGCAGCCGACTCAAAAGACTGCATGTTTTGGTATTTTTCTTGTTCAATGTTTCCTCTCCTTTAGCATTTTACAGCAGCCCAGGCACCTGCAGTCCCAGGGAGCACCACGGGATGGCTGGAACAAGCGGTGCCTTCCCACGTGTCTGGGGGAAGTGGAAAGCAACGCTTCTGCAACAGCTTCTTGCAGCATCCAGAAATCTTCAACTCAGAAAAAAAAAAAAAAAAGAAAGCAAGCTTTCAGTTTTGTACGTGTGAATGCTGAGCATTGGTTCAAGTGCCAGTGCATCGTTTAGGCCTCATCTTGCCTTTAGGCACACAGATAATCCCACTTACACAAAGGACCTACCGAAGGGCTTGGTGCTACAGGGTTACAGGGTCCTTCTCCCATCCCGGGTCTCCAGGTTGTCATTTGAGCTTTTGGTTTTGTTACCTTTTTCTTTCTGGCTGGTGACTCCTGTCAGCTGTGAAGGAAGCACAGGTGGGGGAGATGGCAATTTGAGCTAACGAGGCAGAGCTTTGTGGCTACCTTCTCACATCACCCAATGCTTCCTTCCAAAGATGATGTTGGGGTTTTTCAGGAGTGTGTTCCAGTGCAGGTAGAAGGTGTATCATCTCTGCTGCGACCGTTACGGCTGGTAAGTGGCACCTTCTTCTTTGACACAGGGACAGGTGACCCACGTAGTCACATTTTTTTGTCAGGATTGTTTATATTTATTTTTTCTCGGTGCTGTTTTATTGAAATGCTGTGGGAGTTGATGCCAGACATGGATTACTAGGCTGTGTGCTTCTTTTCTTAATTTATTAATACTGTTAATAATCACAGAGAAGGAATTTGTCACCGTGAAGGTGGGCTGTGCCCTGAGCTGGGAGCAACTGCTCACAGTCACTACTGGTGAAAGCAGGTTTTGACTACTGCAAGGGGGGGGGGGAGATAATACCAACCAAAATCCAACTGCAGCAATAGGAAGGTGGTTTTTAATTTAATTTAATTTAATAATTCTGTCAAAAAACAGGATGTAAACAGATTCAGGCAGTACCTAGCCAGAATTGGGCATTCCACCCCCCCCCCCCCCCCCCCCCCCCCCCCCCCCGCATCCGATTTCACTGCAATACAGAGAATTTCATGTTCAGACATATAAAAAAGCCTTAGTTAGTGGCAAGGAGGCAGCGTGTCAGTAGAGTCAAGGTGTGACTATCTCCTGCCTCCTCCACCTGTTTTGTGCTGTGGTGTCACCACACTTGGCTGCTGACCAAGCGATGGGTTTCAGCTGCTCATAAACCATGTTCAGCAGCTGCATGGCATTATTAAAAAAAACCCAAAAACCCAAAGAATTGCTCCTAAAGCATTTTTGCTGGTATGTATTACTGAAAAAAAGTCATGTACTGCATTGTAACAAAAGACTTGCACCAAATGGGTGCCAAGCTCCACCACAGACACTGGCATTGGTGGACATCAAAGACCATAAAGAACTAAAGCCTAAATTCTGCTGGGCTCTCTGACCTGCCTCCCGCAGACACTGCAGCTGCCCGGTAAGGCTGCAGGTGGTGGGCATGTTTTGTATGAAAATTATGTCAAAAACCCACTGGTGAAAGGTATAGAAAATCTCCTGCTTGATGGGGTAATCTCTGCTTTGACTGCGGAGGCTCAAGTGCAGATTCTCAATGAGGTGTTTAAATGCTAATGAGTGTAATGGGGAAACTCATCCTCAGAGGAGACCCATGGAGGAGACCTGGGTCACTACAGGCAGGTTCTCACCTCTGGGGCAACCAGAACCAGCTCAGGAGGGTCCCTGCCATCTTGTACTGCTGCAGACGTGATCAGAAATTATAAACCAAAATGTACCCTGTGCTTCGGGCCTCTGTGAGCTAAAAAGTACCCAAATGTGAGGGGGGGAATTAGGAAAAGGGAAGCGGGGTGGCCTTTTTTTTGTGGATAAGTGCTTTGAACAGCAGGGAAAAAAAAAAAAAAGTAAGTGCTGTAACATTTCTTTGGGGCCAGAACCACTTATGAAATGGGAGTGTAATGATGTCACTGCCTCTCTTCCCGAGCGTCCCCTTCCCCAAAGTTTGGCGTGGTTTGGCTCGGCTCTTTCGGAGCATTGTGTTTATTTTCTCAGCATCCAGCATAGACGGGGGCTACAAATTTCCTTCTCAGTGTAAAAAGCAGAGGAGGAGGAAGTCACCCCACTTTGAGCAGTGTGTATCAGTCCGTCACCTCCCGGGGCCCTTCGGATAGGCAATGATGATAGGACCTGCCAGGTTATAACAGCTCTTTATTTTACTCATATTATAAAACATCATCACAGGGCTTTAGTTAAACAGTGCTCACCTGTTTCAAATCATGAGCTTCATTCCCCCTTTATTATAAATACTAACAAATTAACTTTATTTTCCATCAGCACCACCATAAAAACAACTTAGTCTGACTGGACATAATTTTCAGTGATCCCCTGATGCAAAAATCCTGAAGAATTTGAACTAGATCTCTATATTGTATATACGCTGTTTTATATATACGTATATCAAAACTCACCATTTCTGTATATCACTCATTATCGTGATCTTTCACTTAATAAATTATGTCAGCATTATGAAAATATGAACAACCATCTACTTATTTTGCTGCTTTATAAGATATTTAATGATTGAACAGAGAACTGCAAAAATCACATAAAGGCAATGGAAAGTCATGTACATGTTCATTTAAGATTTCCACGTGGACTTTTCTTATTCCAGAACTTTTTTCCACAATTTAGAAGTCCTTTAAAAGCTTCCAGTTACCTCTTTCTCTGAACACATACACACAAAACGTTATGATGTGCGTATATGTATTATATATTACATACCATATGTAATTTATATATATTTATAAGCAAATCTATGTAATATATGCAAATATACATATCATATGTAATATATATACACAGAGAGATTTTCCACATGTGGGTTGTATTCATTTAGACATACAGGTGTATGCATAAATATATCTATCTATATATATATGGTAAAGTCTTCCCTCTGCTATGTGTATGCTGCTTTTTGTGGGATCTGGGTGCCTTCCACTGCACCTGCTGCCGTTGGCTTCCAAAGACACAAGCAAATGTGTCCCCAACCCATGGAACTTCAGTGAGTTTTGGCTCAAGCCTCATGAACTCCAGACTTTGAAATGGGCCCCTCTTGTCCTTGGGATAAGGTTTAAATCGCCAGATTAAACAGTTGGCACTATAATGTATCTGGACAAATAACCAGGACCACTTCAAAAATACAAGTCACTTGGGGCTTGGTTCTTCTGCTGATGCCTGTGTGATCCCAGCAGGACTGGACCAGCTGAAGGAACGCAACGAGGAACCTGTGAGTAGCACGGGGTGGCCTGTCTTGGCTTTAAGAGGTAAGTGACATAGACTTTGAGTAGGTTGAGCTCTTTATTTTACATTTGGATTGGTGAAGGAAAGAACAGGCCTCTTATGGAAAGATAAAAGATGGATATTCACCAAAAATAACAGCATAGATTATACATTCTTAAGTGAAACGTGTCCACTATATAACCTTTGGGTTACACTTTTAATTAGTTAGATAAATATTTATTTACTGAATGCGTTTCTACTGCTATGCACCTGATCAACCAGAACAACTCTTATTAAAATGTTTTAGATTAATACTCTGCATATTAAAAATACATAATAAAATTCTGAAACTAGTCACTGCTAAAAAGTAGAGCTTGGATCCTACAAAGATCCAAAGCACTTGCTTAAAATTTGTATTTGTGTAGGTCTGCTGATGGCCTTCAGGTAAGTGAGCGCCTAAATATTTGCAGAATCAAGACTCTTTATTATTCAAAGGTGAAATTTGGGATTTCACACCTGAGAACATGTAGTGGTTGCTGCCATGAGTAATTCCCACCGAGGAGAATGTTGGATGTCTTGTGGCAATAGACAGAGCAGACTCCAAGGGCGAGAGAGATTGGCTTTACTCATGTAGGAAAAGTGAGGGTGGGACTTTAAGCAGCAAAGAGCAATGATTAACAACAAATCTGCCCAAACACACTACATTTTATTTCCCAAGAAAGTCAACTTTGCATGACGCATTAATAACTTAGGCATATTTTCCCCCTTACATATATTTGTATAACATAAAAATAACACGACTCTATTTTTAAAAATGAAACTTGAATAAAAAATTGCTGTGGGGCTGAAGCTGCCTACTTCAGCTCTCTCCCGCAGCAATTTACTGCCAGCTGGGTTGTAAACCCCAGAAAACAGGGGTGGTCTGTGGTTGGAAACGCTGACGCGACCTCACCTCACGCTGCCAGAAATCCTACAGCTCATTCACTATGAGCTCGTTCTGCTGTAAGATGGTAACTGGATTTAAACTGCCAAAATTAAAAAAAAAAAAAAAAAAAGAGGTAAACAAAATTGAAACTTGTGCTTCTAGAATGCCCTGACCCTGTTTGCAAAGCACTTCCCCATGTCCCCCGGCTTTGGCATCGCTTTGCCTTCTTTATTGCCTGCCTGTTGACCCATGCTGTGGCTGAAGTGTTACTCTGTATGTTGTTTAAGTGTATAGATAAAAGAAAACTCTCAAAAGAATTGGATTTATGCAAATTTACGGGTTGGTAATTTTTCCTTCATCTCTGGATTATTTCTTTTTGTAGGGTCTAGTGCTACTTTGGTTGAACCCAATAGGGAAGTCCCACTGAGGTCAATGATGCAGAAGGAGCTGTTGGACGTTCAAAGACCTCTCCAGCCAACCTCTTTGTGATTCCCTCTCTCACAATATTTTTTAAAAGTGTGCCCATTATCACCAACTGCCAATGTTAGAATTCAGTCTTCTTTTTTTTTTTTTTTTTAAATACAAACAACATTTACCACAATAATATGAAGGGAAAAGCCATCAACTTCTTTGCAGGTTATTACCTATTTGTATGACACAAAAGAAAAATCATTTACAGTCACAAACTGTACATAGTATTTGGTGGGGGACAGTGTATTTGCGGTTCAGAGTAGAAAAAGGATTGCTTCAATGGTAATTAAAATAATTATGAGATAGAAGACTCTAAAATCAAGAAATAAGTGATAATTTGGCTACAGAGACGATCATTGTAATATGTCTACCACAGAGGTTTGGGTAGTAGAAAGGTGAGTAGAGGGATCTGGGGAAAGAAAGACACGTCATGCAGAACAGCACTAGTTCTTGCTCAGTATACTCTTCAGGCTCCTCTCCACTGCTTCATCCAATTCTTCTTCCAGCTCTTCCTTCTTGGACATGGCCAGTTTGGACTGGTAATCTTTGACTATTTGGTCTATATACGGTGCGCTCTGAGTCCCGTGCAGCATCAGTGTCCACTCCTTCAGCACGCCCCGCTGGGGCAGACTGCCCACAAACCCAATCTCCAGAGCCCAGGTGCCTCGGGGGTCTTCTCCCCAAGTGTGTGTGGTCATGAAAGGCCATTTGTCAAAACCCACCTTGGAGTCGTCATCCCTGGGGCGCCGGCTGAGTAAAATGGACTTTGTTCCCATGGGCGAGGTCATGTTGATGTTGAGGTCTCCTCGCCTCGTAGAATTCACAGTTATAACTGCCTGGACGTGTTCAAGGTATCGGACAAAGTTTTCCTTCCCCTCACAAGCATCAGTTGTGAGTGTGAGGAGCAGCTTGCCACTTGGTGGTATCTTTCTGCAGGTCAAAGATAATTAAGCAAGTTAAAAGGATATACACAGTGTGACACGGCTCATGATACATCTACTGGGTTTTGGTGCCTCCTAGAAAACCCCAAACTATTTTCCTTATTAATACATGGAAAAGAAAGGAAGTAATAGTTGCAAACTTAACTTAAGAAGAGAATCTTCCCTTTCTGGCTAAGAGAATGATATTAAATCCCTCATTTGAAAATACATTGTGAAACGTACACCTCCACGAAGAGAGAAGGAATACAATTAAGAAGTACATACTGCTCTTTAAGAAACATTAATATATATTTAATAGTTGCTTTTACTTAGCACTACTCTATTGGATAAATGCATGATAACGTGTATATTCAGTAGATACATCAGACAGTCATTCTAAAGGGCAGCAGCTCCAAATTTTGGTGCAGTCACCTCAAAGCCTACCTCCTTCTTCTGCTTTGGGAACCTGGGATCCCAGTGTCAGCTTATTTGAAGTGTCCTCCCAGCAGAAGAGTGACCGGGCCACTTGGGATGGCAGCCCAGGCCTGAAGGCAGCCAGGGCTGCCAAGTGCCTGCCAAACCCCTCGGGGTCAGGACGGGGCTGGCACTTACCAGCTGCCTCACAAACTGGCTGGCAAACTACACCAGAAGTGTCAATAAAATTCTCTCCTCTTCACCATCAGTGTGCTGCGAGCACTGCGACACTGTCCTCTGTCTGAGAGAAATACTTGAAAGACAAGAATTACCGTAATCAATCATTAAAAAGGGGAATAAGTCACAAAAGACTCCGGTCGGCTTGTGATTATCTCTTCCAGAGGCTTCTACCTGACCTTGGTTTAGCAGTAAAATAAGGACAGGCCCTTTGAAAAGGCACTGACCCCACTGCAGCAATGATACCTTCTTTTCAAAAGCCATGAGCAGCAGGCTTTTCCCTTCGCTAATGAAATGGCGTGTTCTTCAGAGACCAGTGAAAGTGCTTCATTCAAGCACAGCTTCCAGGAATTTTCTTCTTGAGATGAGCTGCAGGTATTACACAGCTCAGCACATCACTAATTGGCTCAGGCCAGTCTCTGCCCCCCTCTCATAGAGAACTGCCTTATTGGGAGCACTTGCAGAGGAAAGAGACATTCGGGTCCAGGTCCTCAAGGCATTTAAACAGAAACTGAAAAACCTGTGTTGCACTGAATCTTTTCGATGCCCTGAAGCAGAAACTGGTGTGACATAAATATCGCGTAGCTAAAATATTTGAACATATCATCATAAACCCCTCAAGATGTATTTTGTGTGCCAAAGCCCGAGGAGAACACACTAGATGCAGCCAGAGGTGACGGATCACCATCTCACAGCTGTCACACACTTACAATTTCTCTGCATGGGGAGCATCGTCCTCTGAGCAACGTGACTACACGTTGTCTCGCTGCCATCTCACAGCAGACACAGCTTTGTCACACTGTGCTTCGTTCCCAGAGTTGTGGTAAGTGCTTTACATCTCCTCCAGCAGATGAGGGAGGACACCACAGTGGGAGTCTTTTCTATCAACACCAAAACCCAAAGAAGTAAGAGCAGTGTTACCACTCCATCTACTTTGCAGACAGCTTGGCAGCTGCACACAACTTTTCTCTCCAC